>JAOTAV010001770.1:0-33732 GCA_026546445.1 Cyclargus thomasi | reverse complement strand
GCTAGAGACATTTTCACAGATTATGTATTTGTGTTGCCGCTATAACAATAAATACTAAAACTGAAATAATTTTAATTAATAAAAGAGGCTCTAAAGCAACGCACGTGATTTTTTTGGTATTTTTTGCTCGATATCAATAAAGGCAACAGGTAAGCGTTTGAAATTTCCCAAAATGCTAAGTTCCTTTTACACTTTACTAATCAGTAATAAAATTATTAATTATGGTGGGCTCTCAAACAAAAAATACCATTTTTAGCTATGTTTGCTCGAATATGGTACGGAACCCTTCGTGCGCGAATTCTACTCGTACTCGGGCGGTTTTTGGTAATGTTCTGTTCTCGTAATATATTTGGTTCTAGGTATTTATAAGACAGCTAACTTTCACAAGTTCGTTGTCTTATAACGTTCACAAGTAAGCTGTCGTGCTGTGTGTCTACTGTTTAAAATGTTTGCGAGAAGGTTGGACGATAAGATAATATTTGGATGTGTGAAAATTAATATAAATAGAGAGCCAGTAATGTAGAGATCCGTTTTACGTGTTTAATAAATTCATAAAATGAATTGTATTTTCATGACTACCGTAGAATTACTTGTATAATGGAGGAAATTGAAAGAGAGCCAGTTAACGGACCTACGTCATTTGGTCGGAATATAAATTACTTGCAGGTCGTGATCTGTCAGCTGGTTTAACATAACCCGACCAAATTACTTAAATCTACAATCTGTATCTCTTTCAACTTCGCTGATTGTACCTTATAACTATATACTGTATAATAATAAATGTATATTTTATTAGTTTATAGCAAGAAATCGCTAGAAGGTACGTATTTTTAAATCTGTAATTTAATGTTTGAAAAGTTGTATGAAGAATTTCAAAATACTCATTATTTCATCAACATTTCATGCTCACTTTTTGAAATTATTTTATTAATATTTTAATACTTTCTTTATTTCTGATTTCTGAAGTTTCTTGAAACTAATATTTTACTCACAATCGCTTTTGATTGCCTAGCTTCAAGATATTAGTTATTGCCAATCAATAATATTGTTGATTTGATAAACACATCAAAAATCTTAAGTTATCAGATATAATCTAACTTTAACCACATAATTAACGTGTTAAAATTGCTATTAAAATAACAATTCTACTATTTCAGTAGCAAATATAACTATTTTATTTTTATTTGTGTATAATTCTATCACATTTTTTATGATGCTTTATCGTTTTCGCCTTTACATACAGGACTACGTCGAATCAAAGTAACTTGACACGGAATTCCATATATTTTTTTTTGAAATAGTAATATTTTATTTGACATTTCATGCCAAGTTGTGGCAATTCAACTATAGTAACAGCTTTAAAAATACATGTTTTTTTTTAAATTTTGAATATCAAAGGAGTATTAATTTCAGGCCGATCTGCTAAGACGCTCCTCCTGGACAAGCAACAGCGTAAAGAATGACAAGAAGAAATGTACATCCGCTGAGACATCAGTCTAAAATCAGGCAAGAGATAGTAAAACTCAAACCAGTTGCCCAAAACATCGGTCACAAATCTTACACCTTTAAGCAGTCATGTTTAAAATAATATCTAAAAATAAATATAAAAGTACCTTTGGTATATTTTAAATATTGTGTACCTTACATATCGTGATTTGAATGTGGTATATTTTTAAATACTTTTTAGTATAATTACCGTATAGATTTAGAACACAACTCTGGTCAATTGTGTTTTGTATAGGATAATATTGTGAGTATATCAACTGTTTTATTCCATTGTAAGTGTAATTTGATCTACATACAGATTAGAACTCCCATGTGAAAAAATATACACCGAAATGCCCACGCCGGAATGATTTGGAGGCCACCCCGGAATTATCAGGTGAATACTACTTTTTAAGCCGGAAAAATGTAAGGTTCCCGCGGGCGAGTTAAACGAATTTTGGCGCAACGGAGTTGCGGGTGTCATGTAGTTTCAAATATTTTTTATGTTACTAGCCAAAGCAAGGGTTCGAAAACAAAAATGGGTCTAGTTACGCCAATTATAATTATTGCAATCAACGTATTGAACTTAAGACTCACCTGTAAATATTATTTATTTAACATTTTTTTGACATTAGAACTCGTAGTTTCCTTAAAGTTGCTTTAAGTATGATAAAGTAACACAGTTTAGAAACAAACAAGAGCTAAATGGATTTTCTTTTGTAGTTTTGTTAAAACGCCATCTATGTTCAAAACTCAGTATTAAGTTAAACTTAGTTAAGCCGTTTAGAACCGAGTTTAGTGAAATTCATTCATATATTATTACACAAATATCTGAACCTTGTAAATTATTTTAATATAACCTTATTGTGTCGCCCTTCGGTTAACTTACACTACAACTAGATGCGTAGATACTAGATTCGAAATGTATGACATTGACAGATATGAATATTGTCTGCCAATTCAATACAAATTGAGAAATGCATATCTACACTTATCGACGAGTCAAGTTGCGATGTGAATTAACCCCTAGTCGTAGTTATGGCCAGTTTTTGAGATTTTATCTACAGCGTTGTCAGTCATAAGGACTAGATGGCGCTAGTGAATTGACAAACTTCAAAAACTGGACATACTATAATAGTTATAATCTCGTTGTATTATGTATATAGTTAATTAACTATTCGTATCCCAAAATGCCTAAATTAGTAAAATCTAGTATCAATGTACCTAATGTTAACGTCTATCGATGTCTAAATGGACTCGCACACTGCAGGCTAAACTTCTCAAACTTTCGTAGGTAGTTAAACAAAATAACGCCAATATAACTTTAACTTTTTTACAAAAATACTTTGAATGTTAAAATTTTTATTGCATGTTTATTTTTAATGTAAAGACTTAGTCCGGACAGAAACAAAACGATACGCGAAGATGCAATAAAATATGAGACGGCGTTATGCGTTTCATTTCGTTTTATTTCTGTGTAACTGATCATGATGCTAAGCAACTTTTTTTGTAGTTTTTTAGGCATTATCTCTTAGAACGTAAACTTCTATGTCACTTTTTTATTCCCTCTAAATTTCTCTCTTTATTGGTGAACGCACAACTCATTTTCTCTCTGAATTTGACAGGGAACGATTCGGACGAAACGGACAATTCGGCGCGGGATATCGTGCGACATTTAATATAATAACGAATTATAAAATTCGTTTTCTTTGCAACGTTCTGCTCCTTCGGTTCTGATAGAATGTGCGTTTACCATTATGATGTTACGTCAATAGCATTTAACATTTTCGAGCTTGTCATACTCTTTGTTATTTCACATAGTTGAGTTTGCAGTGTGCGCTGTACCTAATATATTGACACAATTCAATTACTAGTGTACTAGCGGGAGTGTTTGTTATATATTTGTATCGGTTTTGGAGATCTTTGTGGAGTGTTAAGAATAAATGGATTTTTATAAATGTCATCATCTTTTATTTACCGTCACTTATAATAAGCTGGTTATAAGCATACTTGTCAATATAGTCGCCGTTATTAAAGGTGAAACCTGTAGTCTATGTCATAAAGTAGCATTTTATCCGGCTGAAAAAATCTCGTTCTCGGTTGACGGTGTTGGTGGACAAACGGCCTTACGCTAACAAACTACATACTTTAAACTTTTAATACTACTACTACAGAGTAAGGATACCGATTACAATATTGAAAACTTAACACCAAAAAATTATATAAACATTTATTTAGCTAACTTATGATATAATAAATAACTTTACGATAGGCGGCTAATTCTTTTTCTTCTTTTGGTCGGGTAATATGCCCATCTCCTCCTGGTATCTCCGTATGAGTTGATCCTGCACGTCGGGTAGGCAAGGGGAGTAGCGGCTGTACTCCATACTGAACTCGCCTTTACCCTGTGTCATGGATCTGGAAAGAATTTAGTTATGATACATACATCACGGATTGTTCAACTAAGTTGTGCGTGCGGCCCTATGTGTGTGTATGCAACTTTCATTTGTGTTACTCGGATGACGTCTGCCTCGTCACTGCCACGTGAATAAAGATTGTGTATTCGAAAGCGCACGCACACATAGGGCCGCGCGCACAATTTTACTGAAATATCTGTAGCATTTACTTGCAATTTTGCCAGTGTGATAAGTATATCATGTATGTCAGCGAATATCTTATCAGTTAACCAAATTCCATTTTAGACCAGTTACTAGCTATTTTCAACAACTCACCATATCTCTCCAGCGTACCCGAACATGTTGTTAAGCGACATGCCTCGGTCTATTACGTCCTCTAGCCCTCAGCGCCCTCGGTGCCAGTGACGATGCCGCCACGCTCGTTGAGCGCGCCGACCACAGCGCCGTGCGACTCGTCCGCACACAACTACCACCGTCATTATAGACACATACGCCAGCACCCCATCAACAACTCACCTCAACTCGCCAGCATATCCAAACATGTTGTTGAGCGGCACCTCGGCGTGTATCGTCGTCCAGCCCTCAGCGCCCTCGGTGCCGGTGACGATGCCGCCGCGCTTGTTGAGCGCGCCGACCACAGCACCGTGCGTATCGTCCCCGCATACTACTTCCACGGACATTATAGGTTCGAGCACCTGCCATGCGCCCTCCTCGAATACTGAAAATGAGTATAATATTTTCAACTACTAAATAAGCCAGCCATGCACGAGCTGGGTTAGGGCACAAAGTTTTCCGTAGCAGTAGAGAAAAAAGTTTCGAAAACGTGAAACGTGTTTCGGAAAGTTAAACAGCGTAGTATAGACGTAGTATAAAATACTACGTCCTGTAATCAATAGCGCAATATAGACGACCAACAACATCATAATATAAAGGTTCTATCAGCATTTACCGTCTTTAACTGCGCCTTTAGCAGCGAGGAAGAAGGCCAACTCGCTAGAGTCCACGATGTGGTGAGCGCCATCTTGTAACCGGAACCGGATACCCGACACCTTAAACGTACAAGATTCTAATTACTTATTAAATAGAAACTCTTTACTACTTATTAAATAGAAAATCATTATTTCAAAGACGCACCAGAGACGACTATTTGCCTCTTTTGAAGCCTTTATCTGCCATTGGTTTAAAGTAATGTGTGGGTAAGCCTGGTTTATTTAGACGGCAACTAACGCGGCACTACCACATGAATGAAAGTTGTGTATCCACATGCGCACGCACACATAGGGCCGCGCGCACAACTTAGTTGAACTATCTGTACCTTATGTCCGGAGAGCATTCCCCGCTGGCAGCTGTCGAGGAACCCGCGCTCGACGCCCGGCACGAAAGGCTTCGGGACGTTGGTTCCAATTGTCTCGTCACTGAACTCCAGCACTGGAAAACATTGTATAATTAGGAATCAACCTATTAAATTATAATAGATGCATCACAATTTGGCAACCCTTGTGATTCGATGGTTAAGCGGGTGACACTAGACGCGTGCCGCCGACGAAGCAAAATGTTTTTCAATGTTGTGGGTTAAATATGAAATATTAGTACGATTTAATATCAATCCTCAACATTGTTAAAATAGGAAAGTATTTTTATATATTGCTTGTCCTTTCTTCGCAGTCAAACGAAGCAACCAATTGACTTGATTTTTTGGCATAGACTTAGTTGAAATGATGAAGAGTAACATCTAAGGTTACTTTATAACTTGGGAAATCATCGTGTTTCTAAAAAGGTCGTACAAAAATATTGCATATTTATGCAATTTTCAAATTACACGCGAGGAAAGGCGCAGGCAAAGCTAGTCTTAAATATGTACATATATTATGAACAACATAAAAGTATTGAATATATTTTATTTGTTCGGTATCCGTGACACAAGTCCGTCAGGTATTGTCACGGGTCCAGCCCAACGTGGTATCAAGCGCCCATTGTTCTTATTGTTATTCTAACTAATATTATAAAATATGGGAAAGTGCGTCTGTTAACTCTTGGAGATACTTTGAGTACCAGAGAAGAATATAGAATAATTTTTGTCTCGAAAAATGTTCCTGCGCGACAAACGTATTTTGGACGTTGCTCCAAAATTCGTTTGTCGTACAGGAACCGTAGATTGAGGGCATTATCTAGTTATTTTTTTCGGGCTTTGGCCTACCACACATTCCTGTGTCGCCAGTATCCGCGGTGGTATCCAACCACGAAAACCCTTTGATATCATCTCACGGAGCCCGAGGGACATGTTAAAACTGTCTTGGGACCCGTAACGAAATTAATCAGAAAAAAAATAGGAACAGGAAATACCAATACAAAGCGGTTGAAAAACAATTGCAAATTGCAATGACTGATAGTCCACTGGAATAAATTTATTAGGACTAAGCTAGATCTAAGTTATATTAAAATTAATTGTGTTTTTTCAGTAATAGATGTGGCAAAAGCGCTTTAAAAAGTTAAGAATATTTCTAACCCTATCCACGAGGTCACCGTGGTATGGGACACCAGATTTACAGAAAATGTTGTTGAGCATCGTGGTTCTTTCGTTTTGCCAGAGATTACATAGAACATGATGAGCGGTTTGTTGAAATATGTGGCCTTCGATCGTGGTGGTCGAGCACTCGCGTATAAGAGAAGCAAGTAATTTAAATCCGAAAAGATGGCTTAAAAATCTCCATGACCCTTTAGGAACGGAGAAAAGCAATATCCAACCAATGTTTAGATAGCCGATCACGTACACTAGAAAAAAAGTTATAAAGATGCCCCCTTTTGGAGGGACTATCCCAAAGCGACTGCTATTTAGAGATAAGGCTACGCACAGAATCTTCTAAAGGAAGAAATGAACAAACGATTTTTATTTTATGCGGGAGCTCATAAAGTAGGGGTCACTTATGTTTTTACTGTTATCGTACATTGTCGCACGGCGCTGGATCTTAAGGTCAACGGGAAAACTCCGGCTAAAACAGGCAATGCTTCGGTACTAGTTGTCCTATAAGCTTTACATAGAAATATTAACGCCAAACGTTGGTTTTAATATTACTATGTAAAGCTTTTTTTGACGAGCCACCCCGATAGTTGCTCTGTCGGCCCACATGGGAGCTCCGTAACAAATATTACCTAGGTACGTCGTAGTATATATTAGTTTTAGAGTTTTAAATGACAGGCCCTATGTTTATGTATCTACTTCAACATGGTAAGTTTGATTCATTGACGAAAATATCTATTTTTTTCGATGAATAAAACTTACCCTTAGCTATCTCAATGGTTTGAATGATATGTTCTAAAATCATCTAGTTAATTAATTAATCTACATACTGGTATTCTGATGCGGCGGCAGCGGTTCTATGATACCGGAAACGCGCGCGTACTGTCCGGCGCCGCCCGACTGCTTCTTGTGGAGGTAGTCGAACGAGCACGGGGACATAAGGGTCTCCCTGGAAATCACAAAATAATTATACAGGGTGATAATACTTTAGGCTGTGTAAGGGTGTTTAGATTCCAGCGAAAATACCAGCGATGAAGGAGCAAATTTTTCAAAGTCATGATATTAAATACATAATTCTAAGGTCTTTAAATTATGTTTTATGAAATCCACAATAATAATATGTTATTATAAATACGAGAGTGCGTTTGTCTGTATTTTTGTCCTTGCTTACAATATACTTGTAACCTTACTTTTAATCTTGGAAAAACATAATGTTTCCGAAGAATGTTTACAATAATATTCATATTTAACGCGATTTTCGAATTCTTAAGTGAGCGAAGTCCAAACAGAAGCTAGTAAATCACATACCTGAATGCAACTTTAGGTTTTCCCAGCTCAACAGGGCAACTGTATTCTCTCTCCATGCGTTGCGCGTATATCTCAAGGTGCAACTCACCCATACCCGACACGATGGTCTCCTTGTTGTCCGGGTCATAACGGAACTGGAATGTCGGATCTTCTTTTGTAAACCTGTGGACGTAAATTCATAGTAAGGAACATGACAATTAAGAAAAAGATGCTACATTGAAAAAGATGTCAGTGATAACTGCATACGAACAAGAAGACACAGGCATACAAAAAAATTATATCATGTCAATGCAGCAAATCCCGTTTTATCATCGTTTTGTGAAAGTCCATGAAAAGTTTTTAAAAAGCAAAAATGTAAAATTTTAGTTTCTCGAAGTTCAATGTTTCTTTGGGTTCATTGTCCTTTAACCATTTCGGTTTTAAAAAGGGTCGCAGTAGGAAGAGCTACAGTTTAATGATGTTGGCTATAAGTTTTAGTACCTAAAATTGTTGCTGACAAAGTATTACAATAAAAATTATGTTACTAAAGGCTTACCTGGCCACAGCCTTAGAGAAGTTATCTCTATCTTTATTATTCTTTGGTTTAATTGCCATAGACACCACAGGATCAGGTATATGGATAGACTCCAGCGACAGTTGCAACTTGTTGTCATTGACAAATGTGTCTCCGGAGGCACAGTCCACACCAAACAAAGCGAAAATATCACCAGCATACACCTCATTGACTTCCTCCATGTTATTTGAGTGCATACGGACTAAACGGGAAACTTTTACCTAAAATTAGTGAAACAGTACAGTAATTAATAATAATGGTAGGAACAGAGAACAAAGTTACAATAGGGACAATGTGTGTAAAACAAAATTTATTAAATGCTAACTGACATTATTCCTTTCTTAGTTAACTTTATGTTCATATCATAATCACACACAAAATTTAACTTTCAATGTAATGTCATACCTTTCGACTAGTTCTAGCATTATAGATATAATCTCCTTTCTTAAGTACCCCTTGGTAACATCTCAAATAAGTGAGCTGTCCAAACTTGCTAAGCTCCAACTTGAAAGCCAATCCTACAAATGGTTTTGAACCATCCCTAGCTGGGTCCAAAACTATTGTCTTTCCCTCAGATCCTTTCTTCTCATCCAGCATAGCAACATTTTCTACTTCTCCGGGATTCGGCAAATAATCTAATACAGCATCAAGCAACGGCTGTACCCCCTTATTCTTCAATGCAGTACCAAGCAATACAGGCGTAAATGTACGCTTCAGAGTTGTTCTACGTATTGCTTGCCTGATATCCTCAACTGTTGGTGTTTTCTCTTCCAAAAATAGTTCACCTGCAATTTTATTACCAAATATAATATACTATAGGTAACTATTATATATGTTTTCAATATACACAAATTATATAGAAAAGAGTGCCAATGCCTAATAACAAAAGATAATTTCACTTTTTATTGTGGTATTCAATATCAGAAGTTACTAGTTGGACAGCACATCATGATGTTCTGGTACTGAATCTATTTCCAAACTGGCAACTTAGAAAATGTAAAAATCATTTGAAAACATGTTACCTAATTTTTCATCAACATTAGATAAATGCTCAACAAGTTCATGCCTCTTCTCTTTAACTTCTGTCCTTCTATCTTGTGGGATCTCATCATATCTGACAATTTCACCATAATCTCCATCAAAATACACAGCCCGTTCCTCGATAAGCTCCAAAATACCTTGACATTCCTTTTCCAAACCAATAGGCAAGTGAATAAATGCAGCATTGTGGTTCATTTTGGATCTCAATTGTTTCAAAACTCTGAAATGTAAAAAAACATATAATATATTATAATAACATTGTAAAAATCTTAACTCTATTAAGACAAGCTACTATATTGTTATAACTTTCATAATATGATTTCTTACCTGTCTGGATTAGCATACAGTCTGTCCAACTTGTTAATAAAAGCCAAACAAGGCACATTATATCTTTTCATTTGACGGTTAACTGTTAAAGTCTGACTTTGGACCCCTCCAACTGCACATAACACCAAAACAGCTCCATCTAAGACCCTCAGAGCTCTCTCCACCTCTACCGTAAAGTCTACATGTCCAGGGGTGTCAATGATGTTTATATTGTGTTCCTTCCAGATAGTGTATGTTGCTGCAGACTGTATTGTGATACCTCTCTGTCTTTCTAATTCCATTGAGTCCATTACTGCTCCTACATTGTCTTTACCTTTCACCTGTAAAAAAAATATATTTGAACCACTCTTTATTTAAAAACATACTTTGTGTTTTACCTTCCATACTTGAAACATACCTCATGCATTTGATCTATTCTCCCTGTGTAGAATAGTATTCTTTCCGTCAATGTTGTTTTACCAGAATCAATGTGGGCTGAAATACCAATGTTCCTGATTTTCTCAAGTTTCTTGTGTTCGGCATATTTCACGTGAGAAGAAAAATTCTGTAAGGAAATGCCTTTATGTAATAGAACTTTTTAAAAGAATACAAAAACGTTTTGTAGTAATATTGCGTTGTAAGATTTACTAGTAGATATTATTACTTTTATTTATATTAAATTGCATGCCATAGGCGTTGCAATTCAGTAATATTGATACACGAATCACGTGAATAAGTTTAATAAAATAATTTTAATTTCTATACTTACTTTGATTTGTAACACGTTTCCTAACTTTGACAAATTGGATATTCGATATAAGTTAAGGAGGGTCATTTTAAATAATTTCAATTGCGTTTATTAATTCATAAAATAAATTAAAGAGAAAATATACAAGGAAAACTATATGAAAATCGGAAAATGGACATCAGGATTGAGGTTATATGTCAAAAGGTCAAGTGTCAAATGTCAACTGAGAATTGTCAAATCACCAATGTCAATATAGGGTTACAAATGTAAAAAAATAGAGAAAAAATTTAAAATTTTATTTACTTTATTATCATTTCGTCGTCGTTTTTAACAATAAAGAAAATTAGAGCAAGCTTAAGCAACAAACAACACCAGAGAAGTAAAGCACCACATCAAGCCATTCATTTTGTCTTCTGTAATCTCTTAAATGTAATTTTACCTTTATTGATGTTTTACATATTACATAAAACGATTAATACGTTACTCTCACCAAAATTCTTGATTCTGACCTTGTTTTCTTGCCTTTGATAATTAAGTAGTAACTAGTAAGTACACTCGCATGGGGTAAAATTTTGTGATAAGTTGAAAACGATGGTTCATGTGAACGATGGTTCTCGTATCAGTCTAAAAAAAAAAAGATTAACATGAAGTTCGCACTTTTATATCACTGTCAAACTGTCAAACAGTTGTCAAACACAAGAAAATGTCAAATTTGAAATAAAATTCAGTTTTCAAAAGAATATGGCCGTGTTAGGGCCAAATGTGTGTGTAAATATGAACGGACATAATAATATTCATAGTCAGTTATCCAAATCATTAGAAAGAGTTTTAGAAGATGCTTACTTGAGTGGTGAATTAAAGTTGAGCGGACGCAAGTTGCGAGAGTTCCCAAAGCCAGTAAAATATGACTTAAGTGATACAGTTATTGCTGGTAAGTCCGATTTATAAATAAATCACTCGGCGTTCTTACAAGAATTATATCTAGAGATTGCATTTACATACATTTTATGTTATCTTTTAATTGTATTTGCTATAATTTGTTTGTATTTGTTTACTTACCGGCTTGTCGTTCGACATACGGCGTGGTCATCGTGTGAATCGATCGATGTTGAGATAAGATTCGGTTAAACTTTTGTTCTTGGAATAACTCTTTAAATTTTTGTAAAAACAAGTTGGTAAGGCATGTTATAATCACTATCAGACATGTTCAATAGTTTATCATATTATTATGAAAATATAACATAGCATTAATTAAAATTAGGTTCATAATAATATTGTACATACCTAGTAATGTAAAATAGTTTTATAGTCCACAAATTGTCATATTTATATAACATATTGTGGAAGTCTATATAGGTATAACTAATTAAAAATAGGATATGCAGACATTATATTCCTTTTGTTGTTGATTTTTTGTATCTTGTATATTTTCAATGGTTTCAAGCCATTTATACGAATTTAAAAAAAGAATGAAACAGAAAAAAGACATTAAAAATTACCACATATGGCAGCCATCTAGTGTATACATTTAGTTCAATTTGTAAATGCCATTAGAATTAACCTAGTTTTCATACCACAGCAGAGTTTTTAAATCTATTTTTAGATTTCTATTGCTAAGTCCTCATAATAATAGCCCCACAATCTAGACATTTGGAACATGGACTTAACTTTTTCTGTCTTAAAATATAAAAGCTTTTGTAAGCCTGATGATAAGAGTAAGGTATGCTTGGCATGGTATTGTTTCTATGTTAGTTAATCCTACTAAGCCATCAGCAGGTATTTATTATGCAAAAATAATGAGTTTCTCCTTAAAACAAAGCTACTTTATAAAAGTTAGCCCTCTCAGAAACTGTATGAACATATTAGTTTTATTACCATGCTGCAGTAAACTCTGGCCTGATCATCCCTGGAGCCTAATCTCAAACCGTATGTTCAAATATTTCAACTCGATTGAATGCTGCTGTCCTACTGTAGCAATGTTATTTCACATTTATTAGTGTGGGATATGGCATTGTTTCTTTTATGTGAGTAGCAAATGGACGCAAATACCACTCCTGTATTTAAATAGACTGTATAGGCCTCGGCCTTGAAGCGGCAGTGTTCTAGCAGGGCGACAAGTTTTGCACACGGGGCTGCAGAAATATTGTAGCCTAACTCATAGAAAATTTGAATCTGGCACTGCAGACCACACCAACTTACACCCTGTATATCTCCACAACACCATTTCAAAGTCACAATATAAACTTATCTTAAGTCCCTTTTAAGAAAGCAGGCAGAATCCTTTTAAGGCCCTAGACTTAAAAGAGGTTTGCCATTTTTCAAAGTTAAATGTAAAAAAATTTACTATTTTCAAGTTGTATGTAGTCAGAATAAGTTATACATCATTTGTATCTCATTAACAGTTATAATAGTTTTCAGTGGTTTCAACATGGAGGATAAACAAACACTTCTGTAGTTAATTAAAAAAAAATCCTCTATATGTTTGATGTGTGTTACGCAGTCTGCAATAATTCTGAATACTCATACAACATTTTTGCTCATTAGTAATTTAGTTCTGATTTGCGCTCATATTAAGGAGGCAGCTGCAATTTATTTTTAAACAGCGCACCTGGTTATACGTTGCGTGATCGCGAAAACCAGATCTGGGGGATTAACCAAGACCTAAACATTTTCACCTCTTTACAGAATCGCCAAATAAGATGGAATGGAAATGATGGAATGGATAAAATGGAATGGATATGGAAATGACATAGTTAAAGCGTAACGAACGCTTATGTCATTTCCATGTATGGAACATTTTGTTTGGCGATTCTACCCAGAAGCGAAAATGTTTATGTCTTGTTTGCAAACGAGAAAGTGCACAATATAATATGCAATATATTATAATATGTCGTTGGTAGTTAAATAAGTAAACAGCTAATATTTTATCCGTGAAAAGTTCATGCTTTGGCGCTAATATGATGGCCTGACGAGAGAGATACCCAAAAATCCGGTGTAGAACTGTATTTTGTCGAGATTAACGAAGGCCTAACTGCTTTAAAATGCCGGCAACACACTTGCAAAATTTTTGATGTTTCAAGTGTTAATATGCTGTGGCCGATGGTAGTCGCCTTCCATCGGGTGACCCGTTTGCTTGTTGTCTACCAGCTACACGTACGTATTTTATTATAAATAGTTTGTTTCACAAAACATCAAACAACAATCCCTCACTAAATTCTTTATTTTCGTAAGTGCTTGGCCACCATAAGACTTAATTAAAAAAAAACGCTTATTCATAAAAATATAGTGTTTAGCTAATCAAGATTTGCTGTCTGTGCCTTTCTGTCGTGTGAAGTTTTCAATATTCCAGAAAAGGACAGCGTATCTTAATTATTTTAACACTGTTTAAATATTTGTAAAAATAAGGGGGTTAATTCACACAAGTTAACTACTCACCCTAGAAACAATAGTTTCCGATCTTGCCTCAAAAAATAACGTCGATTTTCCTAAAAAATGCTTCTCAAGCAAGCACTATTTTTGTTGTAATTGACCTATGATGTTCCATGTCACAGTGAGGGCATGAGGCAAGTTGGCGGTGAATAGGTGACCTTGTTTCCAAAAGCAAGGTGAAGCTCACCTGACCCCTTTATCACGGTATGGCCTGATAAAAGCCTGTGACCTTCTAGAACCTACATTCCTCATAAAGTCAAGCTATCAGAGCTATTACTTACGAGTTATGAAGAAACTAAGTGTATTGCGATTTTAACTGCTACCAACTATTATGGCTCCTCTTTATAACGAATCGGTAATTACAGATACACGCGAACACTATTGTGTAGAGGGCATACTCGGCTATGCTCGCAGATCATCGTCTATGATCGCTTTTAATCAATTCGTCGACTAAGTACCTACTACGAACGATTTTGTGGATCCTTGCACATGGTCGTGCCGATTAACGATCATCACGGATTATGTAGAGCGTGCATTATATTGCAAAATATCTTATCTTAAAAAGTTAACCCCTTGTTAATAAAAATATTATTATTAATAAACACTGTTTAACTAATCAAGATTCGCTGTCCTTTTCTAGATTATTGAAAGCGTCCCACGACAGAAACGGACAGTCAACCTTGATTAGTTAAACACTGTTTAAATATTTTTATTATGAAAAAAGAGGGTTATTGTCAAATAGTTAGCTACTAATTTATTTCGTACTTGTTGGTGCAAAAATTTGTATATTACTACTAACTACTATATAATAAAACTTGTATATTATTATTAGTATACTATATGTTGCCCAGACCTAACAGCTATTAAGATTTATTCAAATCCGTCCAGTAGTTTCTAAGATTAGCGCGTACAAACAGATAAACGGGCAAACAGACAATTTTTTTTGTCGATATGTGTTCTATTACTGTTCCTTAGCAACCCCACATTGCTTATTATTTTGTAAAAATATTAAATGTACAGACACTCCAATTTTACTTTTATTACATGTATATATTCTAAGGCAATGTAATCTAATTTTGCAAATACGTCGTTAGTTCAATAAAGGGAAATGCGACAATCGTTGAGCAGATTTCTTCAATTTCCCGTGCGAGCTTTCTTTTTGCTTTTTGTTTGGATTACGATTTGCACTTTATCTTCACTGCTAAGAATTTTCTTTCTTTTCGCGCATAAATACACAAGAATCCGGTAAATTCTCCACTTTCACATGCGACGCTTCGCGCTTGTTATGCATTTTTTGGCAAATCATCAGTGCTACATTTTAGCCTTACATAATCATTGTTTTAAAAGTGCCAACAGAGCAGTTAGAAAGTCTGAGCACATAAATTATTGGCTTCATCTAGAAACCAGATCCTAGTGAAAATTGTGACAATTTTAATACCTTTATTAGAACTAGGAACTAGTTGTAACAAAGGTATTAAATTGTTTTTACACAATTTTTGTTTACACTCGGGTACATATAGCCTATAGCCTTACTCGATAAATGGACTTACCAATATAAAAAGAAGTTTTCAATTCCGAGCAGTAGTTCTGGAGATTGGCGTGTTTAAAGAGATAAACTTAATAAACTCTTTAGCATCTGTACTCGGGAGATGATAATTAAATAACCTTAATTTAATTAATAAATTGACATAAACTTCGTATACATTCATAAACGTGACATTAACTTTCAAACTCTTCATGAAATTAAAAATAAGTTATCATTATAATATGTTTGTGTAAGTGCGTTTAGTCCTTGAAAAGTGCATTTTGTTGTATATTATATCTGCATAATATTGTGGCTGTACTGCTGCATTGATATAGAAATGGCGACAGGTGCACAAGCGTGCTCGCTCGAGCGTTATCGCTCCGGATATAGGGGTGCCCCCCTGCTGTTGTATATACCTGTATGTAGGTAGATGTACTGGAAACTCCTGGAAACGTCTCGAGGACGAGTCCCTACCTAACGGGTGAAAACAAGTAACCAGACAGCGACTGTGACGAAGCATAAACTATTAATTCTAATAGAATTTACCAAAAATTAAGTAAATAAACTGTAATTTTCACCGGATTACTTCCTTCTTTCCTTAATGTTCAATCACTTCAAGGAAATTATGAGTATTAAGGATCTTCATCTTAGCTGGTGGATGGCCTAAATTCATCAGGACTGCAATCAAACGTAAAGCTTATAGAAACCGAAATCATCAGCATTGCATCACTGTAATAAAAACATTTCTGTCAGGTTTTAATAGTTTTTCTTACACAAATTTATGCCGCTATAAACATTTTAATATCAGAAAACAAAGAACACACAACATTATAATTGTACGGTTTGTTTGTGCACAGCTATTGCTGTGTGTGGGCTGCCTCCATCTTGGAGTAGATAAACAAACGAAAGAACGGATGGCATCTCCTTCAACGAATTATCATAATCTTATTAGTTTGTTTGAACAGAAGAGTGTTTGTTTTGAATTATTATGGTGTGTTTTTTCTCGACACATGAAATAAAGTAACTCTTTACTTAAAATTTATTATTATTCTTGATAAACCTTAGCTGATCAGATCAGTGTTAAGCCTTGTCAGCAGATATATTCACAGCTATCAAAATTCCATTATCCAAATCGTGAGCAGATACTCAATTTGCCTTACCCTACCCCGTTCATAAAACATGTCATTTGGCGGCCTACGGAAGATATGTGACACAAACACACTATTTGCAAAACTCTACCAAACTTTCCGATAAGCTACAGCTAAGAAGGGCAACAAATCTCTGCCGAATCCCTATTGGTAATTGGTACGTAGGCAGTGACATAGAATAACCATGATAACGTATCCCCATGTAGTTTATCTCTACGTGACATGGCGCAGGTATCCGGAAACCTGTTTTTGTGTGGGCGCATAGTGTTGCACTCACTGTTTGAAGACGAACGTTAAATATCTGTTAACAGTTGCACACACTTTCAAGTGCAATGCTCGAAAGATTGATAGCGGGCTATTAAAAGTGATCTACGAAATGTGAAGAAGAAAGTATTAACGGGTATTGCAGGAAAGAATAATCTCTCACAAAACATTTCCTTGTGGTATTGAAGGATAGTTATTAAAATAATCTACCACTATTAGCTTATAAAAGAGCTTGCGGAAGCAAATTATTGCAGCTGGGATATATTACTTAATTTCAAAGTAACAACTACTGCTGGTACAAAACACCACCCTGCTTGCTTTATTAATGCTCCAACTCATGAGTCCCGAACTGCCATAACTAGGTTTAATCAGAAATGCACAACCTACATCCTCGCTAATGATGTGGATCAACTCTTCCGACCGTTTTGAATTATATAAGCCTTTGTGGTGCTCGGCCTCCGTTTATTTTTAATAACGATTCAAGGCTCGAGCGGTGGCTAAATTACACCCTTTTAAACTTCCATTTCACCGCCTCGTTGGGTAGCGAAGCTCGCAAAGGTTGACCTCAGAATAGATCGTTTTATGGTCGTGTACGCGAACGTATCACGACTCCATAGTTTTGGCGAGGCTGGATTCACAATGAGCGTCCGCGTCATTCTTATTCCGGTCGTACTTTGTATGCATGGTCGGAATATAAATGACGATTACCCTACCAATGATGATGATGGAATAACGCAGGCGATGCTCTTCGAGCTCGTCCATTTTTAATTTGGTCGGTTAGTGCCGACATTGGAATGAATTTGTATGCAAGTTTAGAGAGCTTCCTTCGTGTCGCGCCGTGGTTGAATCGTTTTGCCCTCTATAATTAACATGCGAAAAGAAGAATTGGTCGTGATTATTCCACGGAAATCAGCCGAAAACAGACGAAAAACGAAAAGAAACAAGTGCACACGAGAGTCGTCAGTCGCATTCAGTTGATGAATTGAAGTAACAAAATGATGAAATGGTAAATCAATAGTCAATGAATGCCATGATTTACAATGTGATAAAGAATTTATAGAATGCTAATTCAATTAAAGAAGTGCGTGAGAGATGGCGTCGTGAGAACCGCATTGATTTGATTAAGGGACTTAGATTAAATGATACGTGTAAGCGAATGAACGCTTCCATAGATACCGAGCTCATTAACACACCACACTTGCAGATGTTTATACTCTGTTGCCTTTATAGTAGAGACACGTCATCGAGATTAAATTATCAACTTACTGAATCAAAGGCGTGAGCCAAAACTAATAGTTTGCATAGGGTAATTAAAGATTTATAAAGTTTAAAAACACGAAAAGGGAAGGATCCTGTCACACAGATAAGATCAGTCTTAGATTTTTTCCCTAATTTTCAAACAACAATTTAAGTTCTCTCAAAGACTTTGCTCTACGCGTAGAATTATGAAAATAATGACATAAACGTTATAAACTATTACATCTCTTGCGTTACCTACTTGATTATGATAATTAAAGTAACCGGTTCTTCTACTTTCGTTATAACGCATCCCATTACGCGGTATAAGTGTTGCATAAGTGGTCCTTATGCTGGCCCTTTGTTCACAACTGACCCACATTTCGCTGGCAGCTTAACGGATCTGAAATAGGGTTAGTAGCTTGTAAAATGTTATATACCTCTTATCCAATATACCTTAATCCTTCGACATCGATTACTAACGGATTACCAAGGGCTGATTCTAACATATATGTATATAGTGACACTATTTGACTTCCATAGCTCATGTTTATTATTATTTATTCTTTTATTACATTTAATTATTACAATTCAAATATTTATTGTCTTTAACCGGTATTCGAGTTGTGTATACAATATGCATAACGTTCTCCTATTTTTACCCAGAGGTATGATTTTCGATGATCCGGAATAAGAAAATAAACGTAACTATTTTCTATTGTCGATTTCACGCCAGAGAAAGGAAGAAGAACAATAGATATTCACACAATAGGAAATGTCGCAAAATAATCTGAGACACTCGCGACTCGCGAGCCCATTATTAAGTTATATAAAAGTTGTCTTGCAATAGTGTATTTAATTATTTCTTTAAATAAATCTATCGATGTTGAAAAACCAATTGAAAGTCTTATCACATTTTTGATGAAATTAAAAACAACAAAGTTGTAAGCCTTTAAAGTAGCCAGTTAGAAATTGAGATCCGATATTGACTGTGACGTTAAAGTCTACAAGCTGCATACAAAGTTCACACTAAATAACGTTTTCAGAGTAAGAGATAGGTAGAAAACTGAAATCGCTAATAGCTTGGTTATTTCTCAACGGAACTCTGAGATTTTTTTGCTATTCTGTATATGTTTTAGTCTACTATCATTTCATTCAATAAATTTTGTTTTATACACATATTCCCTATTGTTTTGAGTGTGTTTTGTAAGATCTTGCTAAAAGAAACGAGTTGAACTTACTGGTTTTGTTAACTGGTTAAGATTAAGCAACATGTTAGAAATAAAAAACTCACACCCGACGTGTACAATCAAGAGAGAGTAGAGGGAAGAGAACTTCTGTCTTGGCTCTGCTCTCTCTCTCTTGATAGGCAAGAAAATAATCATAAAATGCTAGTTGCTGCCCGCGAATTTGTTTTCGTGAAACTTTATAAATTATCACGTTTTTACTACATTTTTTACATCTAGGCTTCTATTGGTCGTAGTGTGATGTTATTAGCCTTTAGCCTTCCTCATGTAATCTCTTGTAATTAACACAAAAATAATTTTTCAATTTCGGCCTGTAGTCCTGAGATTAGCGCTTTCAAACAAACAAATTCTTCAGTTTTATGTTGTTATTATAGATTTAAGATAAAGAAGAATGTTTATAGAAACTCGAACTGCATATGAGATGATTAATGTTTTGTTGTAATGCAATGTGAAAGTCGGAAGGTTTCGACTTAACAGATGGCAAAGAGGGAAGATGTGTTGCAATCGGCTGTCTGCCACACCTGTTGATAATTTCTTCGAAAATAAAAAAAAAGTTCAGGGATCATCGCAACGTATATTAATTTCAAATGCAAGTCAAATAAGATGAAAAAAAAATGGTGACCGGAACCGAAAATCCGAATTTCTTTTTTGTTATTTTTTATCTTTTTATTTAGCCCCGATTCACACCCGGGTCTGCGGTTCCGTATTTGACTGTAATAGGACAGATTCAGCTGGCCTTAAATACCTACTTAACCGTCATTATTCTTTAATAATAATTTTGAAGTCAGTACGCTCTTGGTTTATAATTACTACATCATTCATTCAATTTCTATAGCGAAGGAAACGTAAGTAATTAAATATTTTATTATCTAAATACGCAAAATTAGATCTGCTTCTGATGGGTTTATTGAATTTAAAGAAACGCCGATAAATAAACCCACTTTCCAACTGTTGAGAAACTTCCTTAATTAGTATTTCGTTTTTAGAAACCAGAAATGTACGTCACTAATTCGGGACCAATTTTCCGGCGCTACCGTTGTCAGTTTCCGTAACGAAATGTAACAGTTGACCTAAATCTTGGATACCTTTTCGTCACTAAAATAAATAATCTGTCTCAAAAAGAAGAAAAGAGATACCATAATATGAAAGACAATCTGAAATGGGACCTATTTTAAACGTTTTCACGTAGAGCATAGAGAATTTGCTGACTTTGATTGAAGTGAAACCAATATATAATTTAAGCTCTAATGAACTACAGTAATCACGAAAGGTATGTATTTGAACATTTTGAGCCGCGCCGCCTAAAGCTCGAGTAGTTAAGTCCTCATAAATATAGTGTCTTCGCCCACGCTTTCGATACTGCTAGAAACTGAAATACAAGTTTTAGACGTAATAGTAGGGAACTAAATTATAAGTCAGATTATTCTGATTAATTTAAACGAATATTGCGCTAGTAAGTATTAGACTAAGGGCCTGTTTTACCGCTTAAAAAGTAGTCTAAGTTTCTCTATAGACTAATTATTTTATAGACTTACAGATCCATACAAAATTTTGTATACGGGAAAAACCTCTTAGACGGCGCTAGTCACGTTGCTGGATAAATTCGGAAGTATAATAATACAACAAAACTAGACATTTAAATCAAACGGAGTACAAAAAACATTTTTCTGCATTTTGCATGTGAACTAAAAACTACGGACACGCTGATTTGTATGGGATCCGCTACTCTAGGTATAATTCCTCTATGGTTTCTCTTAGTCTATACGCAACTTTTTGGACAGATTCGCCATACAAAATCTGTCAAATGAAGTTGTATCTGTTAAATAAATATAATATCTGTAAGCGGTGAAATAGGCCCTTAGTAGCGCAATAGTTGGTAATCATTCCTTGGGATAACAAAGCAGTATGGGTACGAAACGCGATGTCGTCAGACAAGTTTGAAACTGGTTTTAAATTTGGATTAGACCTAGTTGCATTATGGTTTGGAGCAGGAAATTGAAAAGTTTATGAAACTGTGCTAAGAGTTTAAGCGGGTATCGTATTTTTTAACTGAGCTAACTGTACAGCACTTATGCAATAGGAACTGGTAAATTAGTTACCTAACAAAATAAAAAAAAATACGATAGTAACGAATAGCTATATATAAGTAACTACTGTTTAAACAAAAGCGGTGAATTATGTTCAAACTGAATGTATTCTACCAAAGTACACACATACTGGTATGTGACATTTGAACTTTGGGTTTCGGTGCATTGCGCAAATTTGTTCATGATGGCAACGTTTGGCAACCTATTCTTGCATATAAATGAGTGATGAAAAACTAAACGCACATTCATACCTCAATTTCATGACTAAAAGTTATTTATTTGATTGATTGCAAACAAATTTTGCCTTCACGTAGAGAAATTGAACGCTCAGTAAAAAAACAAATTGCGAAAATGGGGTTACCTAACCTATTTTTCGAGGGTAAAAAGACCATGAAATTGTAAACGGAACAAATTATGTAGGAAACCGTGCTGCCAAGTGTTTATAGGGCTGTAGTCTAGTCTAGTTTGACACTATTTCGCAAAAGTACCTTCATATTTAAAACGAAATAGGCTTTTAATAACTATGCAGAGCTTTTGTTGCATTAGGATGTTGGCTTCGAACGTGGAACGGAACTGCGTTTCCTTTATTTTCTACTTGGTCGACTCCGACGCAACCCCCTGCGAAGCTCTCCATTGTTCTGGCGCAACGAAGCTTTGCAGAGCTTTAAAGTTAAATATGATAACTTTTATCTACGTGAGAGCGTTTGCTCTAGAGTCTGAAAGCATCGTCAAAAACACTCTATGTGAATATTAAAATAATTTCCAAGAAGAGTAAGTAGTCCATTACATATTTATAAGTAGGTAATGCCTATCGCTTCGCTTTTACTTATCTTGGCAGGGCCACTACCGTGCCGCCAGATAGTTAAGCACACCAAAGTTTCATCAGTCTTTTTACACTCATTATTAAAATAATTATTGTATACTAGCTGACCCGGCTAACATTGTTTTGCCATATAAATAATTTCCCCTAACAGTAAGGAGGATGAAAAATAGATGTTAGCCGATTCTCAGACCTACTGAATATGCATACAAAATTTGGTTAAAATCGGTAAAGCCGTTTCGGGGGAGTACGAAGACAAACATTATGACACGAGAATTTTATATATTAGATTTACTCTGAAGTATGCCTAGATTTTGACGACCTCTGTAGCTCAGATGGTAAGCACGTTGATAGCTTAAGCCGGGGCTTTCCAATGTTCCTTGGTCTTGGATGTGTATTATTTTTTTATTAATTTTTGGAAAACTATAATATTTAAGTACATTAAGTATATTTTAGTTATGATAAAAATCTTAAATATGTGTATAGTATAGATATTATTATTGTTTTAGGTATTTTTCATTCAAAAAATGTCTTTGAACTTTACCTTCGAGAAAAGTAAACATGCCATCTTTGAATAACTATTTTAATATCATTTAAATCGTCTTCAATATCATAGCAAGCTGACATAACTAAATATTTATTTAGAACGTCTCTCGGTCGGAAGATGTTCCCCTCTAATATAACTGTTGGCAGCACTTTGTTGATACAAATGTCCGTCTGTGTGAATGCCAAGAAAGTTCATTTCTCGATGCAAAGTTTACAGTACTGACGCGTTGTTATTGTACTGTGTTGTCAATATAAGTAGACAGGTAGGCCATTCGATTCCTTCAGATATGTCTACGGCAGGCGATGATAAGCATGGAAGTGGTTTTTATCAATTTTACAGATTTCTTCAATCGGTCTCCTACTTTCTTG
Source organism: Cyclargus thomasi (assembly GCA_026546445.1). Taxonomy (NCBI): domain Eukaryota; kingdom Metazoa; phylum Arthropoda; class Insecta; order Lepidoptera; family Lycaenidae; genus Cyclargus; species Cyclargus thomasi. The sequence goes on along the minus strand of JAOTAV010001770.1, from coordinate 10,685 downwards.
AATGTCTAATTATTGGACACCACCTTACTTAATAATTGAACTAAACGAATCGATCAAAGATGTCATATCCTAAAATAATTTAAACCATCCATGCAAACTGCTGTAGTATGGACGTAATTCTTTAAGGCTAGATACGATAGTTAATATTAATTAAAGTCGAAGAGTAACACAAATAACGTTATATCGGGCAAATATTGTTTGTTCCAGTTTCATATCAACTGAATAAATAGACAGTTTTTCGTGCACGCTTTGATTAATTCAATTAACTACTACCTTGTTATTATGTTATTTAATCGTAACTCTCATAATGTGATCTCATTAAAAGTTTAACGAGCTTCACATCTGCTGAAAGTTCTATTCATAGCGGACTGCAGCGTCAAATATTTATATCAGAATTCAGAATGCTATGTGAATTGTATCAACTCAAGGCTTTGGATGGTCGTATAGATTTAACTTCGCAACAAAATCAATATTGGGTGCAAATTTCATTTGGAATAATATATTAGAAAAATTAATTAAATTAAACCCTGGTGTTGACGAGAAATCTTTATAATAAACTGTATCACCTACTGCGTGTCTTGTAAAATAATAATCGTGAGTTTTCTCTCATTATTTCTTAGTCTAAAATCAATGTCTTTTTAAAGAGTCTAATTGTAAATAACATAATATATTGTACATAATATACAGTTAAGTTTCGCTAAATTTCTATAGTTCAAAACGTCTTACACAGATGTAATAAGCTTTAAAAATAGATGTGTCATGTGCTCTCATCGCTATAACCGATGCGCGACTTCCTCCGCGCTCACCAAGACGCGTGCCATAATCTTCACGCACGTGCTACATCAATAAACAAAACGACAATACAAATATTATGACGAGTTTGTCACACTCAAGTACTATCTTCCGTTTATCAATCAAGGAAGCCCTTTTTATGCTGGACGAAATAGCGTCGTACAGAATCTGTAACATTATGGTCCTGATACCTAAACCTCTTCATGTCCAGCGATTAAATTCCTTTCACCTGAGGTAAATATATTCAGTTAATCAGTTCAGATAATCAAGAAGCTAAAAATCAATAAACTCCGACTCAAAGCGGCAGACCGTGTCGGGTTTGATGGGTTCTTCGTCGTATTTATCAAAATGTGTAGCGTCACCTGGGTGCTTGAACTTTGGGATATACGGCGCCGGCATACGACAGTTTAATACGGCTTCCCAATCGAGCCCCCTGAACCATCTGTGATTTTTGTAATCCATCACACCGTTCCTCATCACGCCAAACCGTTTGGTTATATCAATTTGAAGAGTATTCCTTATTAAATCTCTCAAATCTAACGTGAAGCTGGATGGGCATTTATACCTTGCGGCGACGATCTTTTCGTACGTCTTCATAGGCTCGTTTGCATAAAAAGGCGGATACCCTGCGTTCATTTCGAACAAAAGCACTCCAAAAGACCACCAATCCACCGAAAAGCCGTAGCCCTTGCTTAAGATCAATTCGGGCGCCAAATACTCCGGAGTACCGCACAGAGTCCACGTCCTTCCATGTAAAACTTTACAAAATCCAAAATCCGTTATTTTGAGATAGCCATTCTTATTAATTAGGATGTTTTCCGGCTTCAGATCACGATAAACTAAATTACAGAAGTGCAGATACTCTAACGCCAGAATGACCTGACTGGCGTAAAACTTAGCTAGTGGCTCATCGAATTTCCCTAATCTACGTAAATGCGTAAACATTTCACCACCCGGTACAAACTCCATTACAAAGTAAATGTAACTATTATCCTTCAGACTCGTTTCCATTGAAACTGTAAATGGAAACCGTATGGCTTCTAAAATGCGTTTTTCGTACAGCGTATGCTCCACTTGTTTCATCTTTACAATTTTTTCTTTCTCTAAAACTTTCATCGCGTAGTATTTGGAGGACTCTTTGTGAAGCATCAAAATCACTCTTCCGAATGCACCCGTACCCAGTGTTTTCAGTCGCTGCAGTTCATTGTACGATACGTTTGATTTGCTTTTCCGACACCATCGTTCGTCAAATTCTTCTTTGAGCTGTTTTAAATATTTTGTGTACCTCTGCTGCTGATGTTCAGTATAACCGTCGCGTTTTTCTGATGTCGAAGCAACAGCGTGCAGCTCTTTTGAATCCATTTTTCTATCTTACGAATTCTATTTGCTTTTGACAATCGAAGCCTATTAGATTTTTGGTGATCAATGCCCTCATAATATTCAGTTTTATTAGCGACGTGTCGTATATTGTAGGTTTGTACTTGACTTAGGGTAAAACAGGGTGAGTCGAAACAGCTGAGGGGAGAGGGGTGGCGAATTGAATCAGCTGTGCCGAGGGTGACACCGTGGCGGGCGTTTGTCGTCCCGACTAATATATTGATTTGGGCACATGTAGCAGTTCCGTACCGGCGAAAGTATTTTATACCTCTATTAAAAAGTATATGGAAAACCAGAGTATTTACAATTTGGTATTAAAGGGGATTTAAGAAAGTAAAAGGGTTTAGATTAACAAACCTTGCCACATATCAGGAAGTAGTGAAACAGGCCTTATAACGCAACGAAACATACATAAATGTGAAACCCCGTCTGTACGACACTAGAGCTATTAATAAAGAAGATAGTGTATTGCGTAGATCACGTTGTTTTCCTGTTTTTCTATTTACAATGACTCTTATATACATAAGTACCTTTAAACCTTATTAGATAAAAACCAACAACAGTCATAGATGTATCATATGTTAGAAGGTCTGCAGACTGGTTAAGATTATTGATAGGATATAAAGCGGGCAACTCATAAAGAATTTTTTACACTCATGGTATTATGATTTGAGTCTTGAAATATTTTGCACGTGCCATCGAATGAATGCGTGGACTAATCGTATCAAATAAAGAGGCTCGGTTCATTTGCATTGAAAGTCACGGAGATAAGAATGTTGATTTCATTCCACCCATATTGATTGTTCCATCCGAGTCGTCCTCATTACTCAATGTTCCTCATCAATAACTTGGTATATCATATCCAGAAGCCTTGTACCGGTGTCGAGTGTCGGGTGTCGAAATTACTCATAATGTGTAATACAGTAACATTAGTCTGTCTCCATATTTGTGGGTGCTTAAAATCTGTCAACGGTGCTTTGTACATAGATCAAATTGATCTGCCAAATAAAGAAAAAACTGCTCTCGGTGGTGATATGGTATTAATTAAACAGTTGTTTATTTAATATTTTCCCTACTTTAAGATGAATTCAGAATAGATCATTCTCTCGACTCTTTTAAATTTGCAATATTGTACAGCGCATATTGTGCATGAGACGGGCGAAAGATCCTTTAGGATCAAATGATTTCGACGGCAGACGTCTGGGCTTTGTCTTCCAATTTGATAAATGTTCTACCGAGAATTCTCAGTAAAGTTTCGTCTAAAATTAAACACGTCGCTTAATCAATCGCGTCTCGAGGTCCCACAGTATTTATACCTCACGTACTCGGTCCAATAGAAATCTTAACTGCCTATGTGTGTCAAGAGTAATAAAATATGTCATTATTTTCCGTTACATTACAGTTAGAACGTATCAAGGAGAGCACAGCGATGATAATATTAGTTGAACACGTTGATGATATGTACATTGTTGGAATTCTCGATCTTGGAACATCTGCAGATGAAAAAAATGACACATCCTAAGTCTTGAAGTAATGCAACATAAGAATGTTGCATTACTTCAAGACCGTAAGACGGTTATCATTTCCTTTAAAATAATTACAGAATAAAACATTAGCTTATTTGGTTAAATAGATTACTTGTTATGAATCACGAGAAGCCTTTTTTGTCTTCTATTGTTTTATAATGGCTGTTAATAGCCGTGAGATAACATTCAAATCGCTTCGATTTATTTCCTCCTCCCTCTACGCCTAAGGTTTCACTTCTGTTTCTGATTTCTACGCTTTTAAGTGTATTAGTTTGATATGTAAAAATACTAATATACGGGGTGTCTCCAATAAGGAATTTTAAACCAAAAGTTAGGCATTCCGAACAACTTTTGTTTTAAGACTGTTATTGATTCTCCAAAGAAACTTTGATGGTCACGTGACTTTTTAATGGATTTTATACCGGCTGTATATACCTATATTTTAGAAACTCCCTTTTTAAGTGTTATGTTTAGGATGTATAGTTTTCAGTCTGATATCCGAAACTAGTCGTGCAGTTGGCAAACATGCAAGTTACTCTGTGAAATAGATAGGGCCGACGTGTGTTGCGACACAAAAGTCTTCAAATATGACTCTCAGCGTCGGCCATTCAACTCTTATTTTATGCATCATGATCAGTTTTAACTACGTTAAGTTCATTCCGTTTAATGACGGGTAAATATAAATATTTGTATAAAAGCTTTTTTGTCGTCATGTCTAAAGAACTTTAATTTCCTCTGACCTTTCGCCTAAGTGTCTAGCAGTTTACACTGATTACACGCCATTGTCAACAGTTCGATCGGCGATTTTGCGTTCATTCGTAAATTATGTGCGGTCAAGGTTGCGGAGGCCGGCGCGGACTTGGCTCGGCGTCAGCTGCACTATGACATCATAAACTACACTGATTCCATTTACCAGACTATGTACGCCAAGAACCAAGGCCTAAGATTATGGGCTTCTACAGCTTTTACCCGACTACGCCAGGGGAGTTATGTTTTTCGAGAATATGTATGTATGTATAATTGTTTCTCTCTGCAGCCTTAATATAAACATTAATATAAACATTGTTGAAGTAATCAAGATTCGCAGTCATTTTCTGGAATATTGAAAACGTCACATGACAGAAAGGGACAGCTAACCTTGATTAGTTAAACACTTTAAATATTTTTATGAATAAGGGGGTTAGCTTGTTCTATTGGCCTTATTTAACTGATATTATTTCAAATCTCTTTGCCAACTTATTGTGGATTAATTACTTTTTAAATTTCTTTATTAATGTGAAAATTTGAATAGTTCCAGTTTAGTGAATGGTTCGAATACATGCAATATTAGATAATACGTAAGACACGTGCCCAAGAACGGTTATTTTCGAGGACACCTCACAAAAACTTGCTAGCCGTGTTGCGATAATCCTTGAACAGGTTATTTGCTTCATAACTATTGCGTGATTCCATTATACCCTAGACGCTATTCGAGTTAGAGGCAGTCAGAAATAAATCAATGATAAATAAAGATAAAACTAGGGATGAAAAATAAAAGAACCAAAAATCCGTGTTACTTTGAAGGCCATGATATTTTAGAACTTGTAATAACAATGCTTAGTAAACATCATCTAAATCAATCGATGTAGCATTGTAGCGCATGGATAATTCAAATTTTACAGCCCATAACCCCTTACAGCTTAGTGAAGTAGTGTTTAGGACTTGACATTTACCACGCGGAACCGACTGCTCGAGTGAAATTGTGAAATCGTAATGCGCCTTGAACATACCGATCGCTTAGCCTTTCTACGAGGCAAAGGGCAATTCACGTGCTGTACAGAAGCGCCGATCTTTTAATTTTGAACCCTTTATACGAAGACTCAGGTAGGTCTCAGCCTCCGCTCTATCACGACTGCAATTTCGAATATCGAGATCTAAATTGAAGACATAAGTGAAAGAAGCGAATAACAAACAATCTTAACTGCCGTTTTTGCGTGAACTGGGTTTGTTGGTCCAGAAAAAAAAAGAATTAAACCAAAAAATATTGTTTCTATGTATAATAAGTTACCTACCTTAGTGTGCTTCAAAAAAAAATTTAATTTTTTTTTAAATCTTACCCCCTCAATTTCTTCTAGTTGGTGTAGAAAAAATACTTACCAAAGATGGGTCCTATAGCTCCACTCTAAGGGGTCGCTATTATAATTTTAGTTTTCCATTTACTTAACATGGGAAAAATTATTTTTGATTTAAATTGAATTTACAAATAATTTACGCAATTTTTTCCAAAAAACCATTTTATTTTCTTAAAGTTGAGTCTTTCAGCTTTAAAAAACTCTAAGACAAATTATAATTATCTTTACAATCAGACTAGTTATAGCCATTTAGAAATTACTAAATTTTGAAAATTTTGAAAATAAAATGGTTTTTTGGAAAAAATTGCGTAAATTATTTGTAAATTCAATTTAAACCAAACGAATTTTTTCCATGTTAAGTAAATGGGAAACTAAAATGATAATAGCGACCCCTTAGAGTGGAGCTATAGGACCCATCTTTGGTGAGGATTTTTTTTACATCAACTAGAAGAATTTGAGAGGGTAAGAGTTAAAAAAATATATAAAATTTTTTTTGAAGCACCCTAACCTACCTACATAGTATATTGACTACATGATGAAGTAGGTAAGTTATAAGATTTTTAAAAAGTGTTCCGGTGTTGTAAAATGTTACTTATCTGATTCTTCCTCTTATGTTTTCAATTATGAAGCTTAGTCGGACCTGGATGAGCTATAGGCGGCAACTGCCTAGCCACTTAGGATGGCAGAGAATTTCGTAGGCACATGAGACGGCAGATATCGGTAGATAAAGTAGCATACTGTCATAAAAAATGTAAATCTATCACTGAACATAGGTCCAGTGAAGCAAGTTTGTAAATGATGGTTAATGCAGAGTTAGAAACTGTCGTGTCCCATTTTATACTAGTTTACATCGATCCAACCACTTGACATACATCCCGTTCGTGGCATCTCTTGTGTTCCCTATTCCAGACTTAAAAGAATCGTAACGTAATGGACTGCATTTAACATCTTTCTTTAATTTACTTCTTTATAAGATAATCCACAGATCCACGTATCAGTTTCCTCGTAATATCAACCTTCTCTTGACTTCTGACTTAACAAAACTAAACTTCTGGACTAAAATTAGCCAAATCGGTTCAGCTACGGTAGACCCGTTCTTGAGTTATGGAGCTGGAGTAGCTATAGTGCGAATTAATTTTTATAAAGAATAATTTAACATTTCTTGCTGCTTTGAAGTGAGTTGAAAACACACGAGGACACCAGGGATATGACAAAGTTGTCGTTTGTAAAGGCGATGGGAAGGGATGAACAATGAAAGTTTATAAACATCGGAATAATGCTTCCGTAAAAGGTTTGGGCTCTGTCCCGTGCGACTTTAACATTTTTACATTTATGGACAAATGAAAGCTTTCCTTAAAAAGGCATCAGCTTTTATAAAAAGCGTGGGAACAGCGTTAAAGCTCAACTACGCTATTAGCTCGCTGCATTAGATCGTAGTTTAATAACGCTATTTTCAGGTTTCGCATTCCATATTTTACTTGAACTTGAAAATTAAAATGATTGAAAATGTGCCAACTTTCGCTATGCTGTAACCTTATTTCGTGTGAATTTATCGTAGTTTTGACCGTAAACATCCCGTTTTAGTGTGTACGGTTAGGTAATAGTCGCTAATCGAAAGGCACACAACATAAAACCGTTATCGTATGGTTGAATGAACAGTGACGCTATCTATGTATGGTACACTGTTAAGTGCTTCGGCGTTTCATTTGTACCAATTACTCGAGCCGGTTCTACAAAAGCTCATTTCCTTTGTCCCTCAACTTGGTTTGTACTTGCTAGAGTTGTTGTTTTGAGAGAGTTGATGACTTTAGATTCTAGTTAAAGAGTAAACAATTTTGTTATGTCAAGTTTGAGTTTATGTCCTAAGGATTCAAAATTAGTTTAATAGAAACGTGGCTTGATTAAACAAGAAGATTATTATTGTTAGGATGAGATCATGACAAGAGTCATCGCCATAGGCTGTTTAATCGCTATAATACAAGTATTTGTAGTGCTAATGATAGAAACTGTTTGTCCGTCGTAAAACTAAACCTTTATAACCCAAGAAACATCAAAAATTTGCAAATTCTGTGGAAGTTTCATAATTGAAGATATGAGGAGAAGAAGCGGATAACTAACATTTTTACAACATTCGAATAAATACTCATTTTTTCCCATAAAATTTTGACAAATCTAATAAAAATTTTAATTTCCAATAATTTTTCGGCACCAAAAGCGCCCATTAACGCAAAAATTTATTTATTACTTATCTGCTTCTTCCACTTATGTCTTCAATTTTCTCACAATCTATATCTAGTTGTATATTAAGAACTGCTAAACCGAACTAGATCGAGTAACCTTTAAAAGGCGATCAAGTGTTCATTGTCATCGCGTGTCCTTTACTCCCCCTTTGACCCTTTGTAAAAATAATATCTTGACGAGAATAGCGTGGGCTTACTACAGCGGATCAATATTATGAATTATGATGGACCAATAACAGATGGGGGAAGATTAAACTGTTTTTCAGATGTCATAATAAGTTTGTTGACATAAACACTAATTTGTAATAAGAAGTATGATAAATTTAGAAAGTTACATTATTTCTAAGCAGCGAAACTTTCTTAAAATGTAATTTTCAGTTTCTATGTTTGACCAGGTAAGTAACTGTGTAAGATCAAATAAATTTATTGTAAATAAATGGGTGTAAGAATGTTCAGAATCTATAGGAAAAGGATGTATAAACGGGAGTACTAGGTATTCTAAAAACTCGTCTACTTTATATAACTATATGCCTTATGAAGAAACTTTGTAGGTTTAATATATATCAACTTCATTTCTGCCCCTTAATGCTTAGCACTCGAACGAGTTAGCCGGTCAATATTATCTATTCTAGCTTGTTTAACGTCAATTTCAAGTCTAGTATGAGGTGTTTTAATCTAAAGTTGACCGTTAACGGTTTGCAGTGCGCCAGCAACGAGCACTCCAGCTTACGTTACATCATCCACTGCAGTATTAGCTCTCAATACTCAATACATCATTGATATCTTCGACGTCTGCTATGCATGAAGTGCTGCGATCGAGTTTACCCCTGTCAGTCCAATTTCTTTTTTACACAGACGATGTTCTTTTCCGACCGCGTAAATCAACTCTGAAACCATAAAATTATGAATTATTTTATAAGGCCTTCCGTAAGCAACACAAAACACGATAACTGCGAAAAGAAACATTATTTATATTAACGTTATCAATGACGATAATGGAAATGAGGTTAAGCCTATGCTCACTGTTTATAATTCGGTGAATTAATTGGGCATAAACAAATTGGAGTGACGACGTTTGGAGGGTTATTGATATGCGAGTAATGAGCATATCAAAAGGTCGCTCTATCTCATAAACTCGTGTAGTTTCGTCACGCCTGTCAGCGGCCCTAGCATAGCGATCGAGAAAGTGTTTCTTTCGACAGGAAGGTAGACAAAGTGACGGATGCACAGAGGAAATCTGTCAGTTTATCCCAACTGTCTGTCAGTTTTTCTACACTTTCGTACGTCTCCTGACGCTATGCTAGGCCTGGTATTTAGGTGTAATCTAAATCTTGAGATAGTTTTATTATTTAAAAAACGAATATTCATATAGAATATTCATTATCACGTTGTCGATTGATACAAAATTTATTGCTAGCACTAAGCTAATTTCTCTAACAAACATAATCTGAATGGTAAACAAGTGAGAGTTTTGTATCGACGTAATATTGTATATTGTTAAGTAAAAGTGTAATTTAAGAAGGCGGATCTGTATCTGCCGCTGCAAAACCGCAATATTTATTCAATTTCAAACGTAATACATTTGAAACTATTAAAAGTTGTTTGTAAAAAATTAGGGAGCCTCATGTTATATGCAAACATTTTCAAGAGCTACTACGGTTACTTCGCTAAGCTGAGTCCGCTTAGTTCATATATGGACGCTGTTAGGCATTTGTGTGTTATTCAACAAAAAATTAGATTTTGAGTTATGATCTGGGGGCATGTAGTGGCCCCGCCAAGACGAGCATAGCGAAACGCAAGGACACTACCTACCTTTTCTCGAAGCGGTTCGTCGTATTTTTTATTTTATTTTATTTTTATTTTACCATTTATTTCAGGCATATTTACCCATATTATAAATACCTTACAGACTAACATACATATATTTATACTAACACTAACACTAAACACGTATTGACTGCGACGTGGGCGCGGTCATTAGCGTATAACTTCCAATCTTAAAAACCCTAAAGGACTGTAGCTACCCTGCCTTACATTTTTTCAAACTTAAAAGATGTGAGTGATCTACTTAAGTGATCTAAAAAACACATTAAGATCTAGAGTGCCCGTGGCCTAGTCACCCTCAAATGTCACATTTTCCGATCTCAAGTACATAACACGGAGGCTCACTGCCGTTGAAGAGTCATGTTTTGCCGGCTCGACCGGAGAGATACGACAGCCTTACAGAAAATTGGTGTTTAACAGCATTTATTTTTTATTCATTTTATTTATCATTTATTGTACACATGAAACATAAGAAAAAGAATTGCCCTGTGTTTCGTCAAGTGAGTGAATTTACCTGTGGACCAACTTCCCTAATTCCCCTATCCCTATTTCCATATAAAGGCCGGCAACGCACTTGCCATCTTCGGATGTCACGAGTGTCCACTCATTCTCTACCCCTATTCCCGTAGCCTATTCCTTCGTTCAAAAGCCTTCTAATTCTGCTGTCACAAGTATCCATGGGCGACGGCACTAGCTTTCCATCGGGTGCCCTGTCTGCTCGCTTGTCCCCTAATAGGTAATATGCATGGTTTTTTATTATTTAATTAAATAAATCTTACGTTATTGAAAAACGATGTAGTCCAATCAGTTTTTTG
>JAOTAV010001740.1:0-33755 GCA_026546445.1 Cyclargus thomasi | reverse complement strand
TATACAACAAAGCAAAAATTTTGAAAATCGGTTCACAAACGGCGGAGCTATGGTTGAACATACATAAAAAAAAAAATTAAAAAAAAAAAAAAAAAAATATCCACAGCCGAACATAATAACCTCCTCGTTTTTGGAAGTCGGTTAAAAAAAGATTTCAACGCACGCGACTGGCACTAGTAATAATAGGCCATAACCATTATTTTTATATCTCCGTATGATGTGTAACAATAAAGTCTGGTTTTAAAAAAAATTCAATATACCTTTAGAATTTTTATGTGTGGAACGAATATATGATGATAGATAATAATTATTATTCATGAATTATAAGTATTTTATACTATTTAAATTTTTATATAAAACGAGCAAACAGGTCAGCAAGGAAACCAACTACCCTACCCATGGACAGAAATGCGGCGAAAAAAAAAACGCAAAAAGCGCATGGTGGAAGACTGACGAACTATGCCTCAGAGCACTCCTCGTGATAAAGCCTATAAACTTTATAGGCTTTATAGTATAAAGGATGCAGAGCGAAGCCACATCTCAGCGTATCTTCAAGTGATCTAGTTTGGAACACTATATATAATCAACCAAGGAAATCAAGTTTACTAAGCTAGCTTATTAGCCTCGAACAAGTTTGGACTCTGCAACCCTCCAGATGAGTTCGTTCGATAAATTTACGCAAAGTCTTTCGAAAGTTTGGGAAGATTCTTAGAGGCACTCCTTCAAAACGAGAGGTCACGACATTTGGTATCATTTACCCGTAAACCCGCAAACTCATGTCTAACATAATATTTGGAACGATAACGATATCTAGTGCTATTTCGGATTAGAGAACGTGCTCCACAGCTCGTATCTGTAAGATCGGCTTGGACGATAAAATATATTTACTTTTAATTTGCTACTAAATTACAAAATTTTCAATTATTTTGTAATTTAGTAGCTATTGATCTTGGTCATTAGCTACCACCGCAAAGTACACTTTACAGAAAACTCAAATACATTTGGACACATTTATCATTTTGAATTTAGAGTAGCAATACATCCATCATTTTCATTATTTAAACATTCTTTTAAATCTTTAGGTAACTTACAATAGCTTTTTTTGTTGTCAAGACATTCTATAAGGAGATGGTAAACAAAAAGAAAACATCTACATTTACATAGACTTTTTTCTGCCTTAGTGATTTTGTGAATACGGGTAAAATTTGTGTGGCCCATTCGTCATCTGGTTATCACTACTTGATTATTTCTGCATAAAAAGTGGAGAGGAACTTTATCTAGTGTAGAATTTCTAATAGTAAATAATTTTGACACATTGATTGCTAGTCATTGAATTATTGTTTTATTTAATACATACCATAAATTTATTGAAGTTGATTAATGATCCCTTATTCTGCCTTTTTTTGTGGTACTTAATATTAACATCGTCTTGAATGATAATGTCAAAATCTTTATTTTATTTTTCAAAGAGTAGCGTTGAGACAAGTGCGAATAGTTGTCGAGTAGCGGACAATCCATACTTCTATATCCATACTGATATTATTAATACGAAAGTGTATTTTTTATGATTTTAGGGTTACCTGATGGAAAGCAACTCGTGACATCCGAAGAGTCGCAAGTGCGTTGCCGGCCTTTATGAGATAATGGGAATAGGCATATTATGGGGATTAGGGAAGTTGGGCCACCTGTGGCAAACTCACTTACTGAACGAAACACAGCACAACGCCGTCTCACGCCAGTTTTCTGTGAGGCCACACCAATGATCCTACATCATTCCGGTTGAGCCGGCCTATTCGTGCCGAATCTGGCTTAACCGCAAATCGCTATACGTCTGTCTGTTACCTCTTCACGGTTCAAACCGCTGAACCGAATTTTAAGAAATTTGGTATGGTGATACTGTATGTCCCGGGGAAGGACATAAAATAATTTTTATTCCGGAAAAATTAACATTTCCCCCGCGACAAACTAATCCGTGTTACGGACATCATCGAGTCGCTTATAGCGATTATTAAAAAAACGAAAAATTGACTTTTGCTTTTCTTTCAGTTCCTGTTAACCAAATTTGTATGTTTGTACCTAGGGTAAAGTAATAGTGACTACATTGTAGCATCCACATGGTTGGTGGTACACGCGCCGTCGGGTCAGAACAAACATAAAATAAATAACAATAAATAACAAATGTTTATGTACCTAATGACATTTGGCCGAACTATAATCGCGCGATGCTTATCAAAAACTCATATTACAATATCAATAGAAAAACATTGATATACTGCTACATAATATGATTTATTCGCTTTGTGTAGAGCCGATCATTGATCATCATCCGAATCGCCTTAATGTGATAAATCGAAACAAAACGTTTTAAAATCAATCATAATAAAGCGATTATTAAGTGTAAATACGCGATACGAGAACATTGAAAATTTATAATAGTTTTTGTAGCCCTCAAGTAGCTATGAAATTCTAACAACCAGCTTTTTTTAAAGCCAAACGTGATCTATGTTTTCAGGAGTATTGTCAAAGCTCATAAAGTTTACTGATAGGTGATAGTGCATTCTCAGTATAAAAATTAAGTAATGTATGTTTATAGTTACCACAAAACATTATATTTAATAACATCTATAGGCGCGTTTAATACGCATGGGCTGTCATGACAACGTTACAAAGAATAGTAGTCTACGCATGGTCTGCGCAGTATAAAACTTTACAGCGCATGCGTCAAAAACGCTACCGAACACGGCCAATGGCCATACACGAAATATTCTATTGTTAATGGTTGTCGTCTGTGTTTTTTTTTAATTAATAGTAAAAGTATTGAATAAATTGTTCAATAGCCAACTTCTCTGATAGAATCTTTCCAATGTCACTTTAGTCCTATTTAACCTTGAAAAAGTGAATGACTTTTTTATTCGCAGGCGTTCGATACGTGTTCGGTTGTTAAGAAAAAAATGATGCAATCGCAGGGAGTATGGAGTCATGTAGGTGGAAACTGATATCCGCTGATCATGATGTAGGTATATAAAACTCGATTAAAATAAAGCCGTAGAAATCAACGACGAAAGCGCCATAAGTTGTGATTGATGTCTGTCTCAAAACTTTTCAACTTCAAAACTTTATAACAACTAGAACTAAGTAATAAAAGTACCTAACTCTATGGACTTGTTTCACCGGTTACTGATAAAGTTTCTGTTAGGCTATCCACAACTTTCTTGATAGATTCTCCAAACAATATCTGTCAAATAAAGTCGTAGGTAGACTCTAGATCTATAAGCGGTGAAACAGACCCTAAGTATACCTGATTTAACAAGAATATACGATTTCTTTGTTCATGCTACGTAACAGTGATGAAAACTTTTTTTAGTCCAGTTAATCCGGTACTTAATAGTAATAAATATAGTACTCTACAATTTAACTTTTACTCATTTGTAACAATCAGAAAAACAAGTTTTCCTGTAATGCAAAATCGTGTCTTTGTTTAATAAACAAATACAAATAAAATTCTGCAGGAATGTTACTTGTGTGGTGGAAATTTTGTAAATATTATCTCGATAGGTAAGTAAAACGTGCCGCGCCTCTGCCGGTAGGTAAAATAAAAATACTTATCTACTAAATATGAGCACGCGCTGTCCGCATTTACTATTGATAATTCTTAATTAATGCTCAATACTTTTAACATTTATCATTATTTAATCACAAAAGTTCAAAAAGATGCTACACGAAATAATGATTGGTACAACGTTATCATCTCCGAAACTAAGGCTTGGAACTTGGCTTTTCTCTTCGGAAGTTGCGTTCATGATACCCATTTTAAATAAAAAAATATTTTTGCTTTTCACAATCAGACTATAAAGGAGTAGCTCTTGCCCGAGACTACGTCCGCGTGAAACTTTAAAAATTATTCCGTTTTTACAACATTTTTTTATTATTGCTTGGCTCCTATTAGTCTGCTACGACTATGTTATACGATGTTATAATATAGCCTACAGCCTTCCTCAATAAATGGACTAACCAACACAAAAATATTTTTTTTAATTCCGGCCAGTAGTTCCCGAGATTAGTGCGTTCAAAGAAACAAACTCTTTAACTTTATATTATTTTATAAAATAAATATAAGTATTAAGTATAGAGTCTGTGGTTGTCTGACATGTAAGATGATTGTTAAAGATGATGATTTTGTAGGTGTATTTAAATAAGCTTGCTATAACACTCGTGACAATGTTCCGTTCCACAATATGTCCGCTGATTTCTCTTTCTATCCCAAAATTGACAATAAAACTAGTTTTTTATGTTATATAATAACTTGTTTGTAATTTGCAATATTTGTATACAAATATACAGAAAGTTAACAGTCATAGCTGAGAATATACAAATCACTCGGCAGTCACAAGGCACCGATAAAAATAATTAATACCAGCGATAACTGCCACAAATTGGTGGTCACGTAGGTTCTGTCGAAACATTATCACCCCTTGCCACTCCGATTAAGAGTGGTAATTATATTACTACAATATAGAAAAGTTGCATATGTCATCCAGCGGATTTTAGTGGAGAAATTTGTCTGGGTAAAGGACTTCCTGCTGTTTAAAAATACCTACAGCACTTATCGAACAGCATATTATGTTCCACTGTGCACAGTGACTATTAAACTACTATACTATTCGATTTTCAATCATGACAAGTAAATATATTCTTAATCATTGCTTGAGCGAAAAAGTATGCAAATTATTTGGTCAGGCTTCTAGGTGTCACTGAGAATTGCAATGTATACTTCGCTACGCGCTACGGGCGGGCTCTGCGGGCTACGAGCTGGCTACGGAGCTCTACGCGGTCTACGCCCCGTAGCCTCCGCGCTTCGAGTTTACCTGCAAAATATTATTATACTGTCAGGTTGTTGCTTTTGTTTTGTTTACCTATGTTAATTAATATATTTAAAATTTTAATTAACCTTATAAAACAAAAAAAAATAATATAACTCCAATTTTTACTGAATGTAGATCAATGTTTACATTGATTGCATCATCAATACGGGTTTTTGTCTCAATCACGTGATTCCGATAAAGTGCGCAATATTTTTATCACATTTGCGGAAAAATCTACAAAATTTAAAACATTTGCTGTCATTGACACTTTGAGCATGTGCGTCGTAAGTTAGGAAAATCGGTTAATTTATTATAACCTCAACCATGCAAATAAATAGCATCGTTTTTATTCGCCTCTTTCTGTAATTATAAGCCGGGAAAGAATATTTACAGTTCATATTGTAGTGTTATTATGCGTATTATTGATTTTTTTTATAACTGTTAAATTCGATATTAATAAAATAACGGCACGGAGACTATCTGGCACAAAACAACTTAAATCGAAATCAAGTGTATTGAAAAATAAAACTTAACTTTAACTCATTATAAAGCTCACAAACGTACAAAAGTTAAAAATCGTGGTCACGGAGCGACTATAGGAGTGGAATAGCGTCTAAGCGCGGTTTTGCCGGTGCCACATTTTAGACGCCAACTGTGAATACTTATAATATTTGATTGAACGTTTCATAAAACTAGATGCACAATGAAAGCGAAGCGAGAGCATCAGTCGCGCGATGGCCGTTTTCCATGTATTATATTTAATGGCACCTTAAACAGAGGTCAACGCGGCGACGACGCGGGACGACCGTGTAGTACATAACGGTACACACGTGTCTACTGTCAACGTATTTTATAACATTATTTCTATAAATTGTAAGAATTTTTCAGAAGAAGAGAAATGAGAGTCGATGGATTTGCGACTTGCGCCGGAATGACGCAGGCGAGCACGTTTTTCGCGTTGCAAACGCTCTCGTTTAGCGTCACGCGTTCTGCTTTACTGACGCGCATGTAAAGAGCTAAAGCAGCAGCTATGACTAAGGATGGCAGTTCCTATTTAAAATTTCATGTCGATTCTTGAGGAGAAGAGAACAATTGAAACTTAACAAGCGCGTGCGGTGTCAAAATTCTTAACCTAGCCGCCAATCGAACATAATATTACCCCATATCATCTGTCCACACTCCACGCTCAAACGCAACCCGATCGTAGATTAAATTTATTTATAAATCTATACATATAATAAAACAGTAAAATTGGAGTGTCTGTACACTTAATATTTTTACAAAATATTCAATGTGGGCGTGCTAAGGAACAGTAATAGAACACATATCGACAAAGAAAGGTTTGTCCGTTTGTTTGTATTGGTTTGTACTGTCTGTATCTGGAACTACTGGACAGATTTGAATAAATATTTTTTTTGTTTAACAGCTATTAGGTCTGGGCAATATATAGGACCATATACAAATTTTTGCGCAACGACGTTGCGGGCACCAACTATCTATAATAAATGCCTATTGTTATGTTTAATCAAGAAGAAGGTTACTGACCCAATGTCCGAACGTTTTTGAAAGACCACATTTATCAAGAGTTTGGCGGATCTGCGCGATGTCCGATAACCTTTTGAGTAATTCTTTAGTTTCTTAAATCATTTTTTATCTCAGTAATTAGCTCAAGTAGGCTTTGCTGAAACCGTGATGAAATCTGGCGTGATACTTTGTTCATTCATTTGAGCTCGTGCTCAGAATAGGTACGGTTGTTATCTATAATTTATTTACAGACAAAACTTTTCTTATCAAAATATACAGATAACTAAACAGTATTAGTTGAACACTTTTCACTGTAGCTTATTTTAGGTTCGTGTCACATAATAGAGGGTGTAACAAAAGTAAGTGATGAAACTTTAAGGATCTAAGTGTTGCTGATATAAAGTTCATTGTGAAAGTAGCAGCGCTGCTACTGTACATACATACGTAGATATATATTTTAATAAATTAGTTTTATTAAGAATATTTTTATTATCACCAAATGCTTTCAGCTTTTCATTTACTTACAATACCTACCCGCCAGTAGTATTTCCTAATCGTCAATCGATTTATTACCAACTGTGCATCTGTTTATCAATTTTCCCGCGCAAAACAATAAAGCACAGCGTCATGGGGGTATCGCGGGCTATCGCGCGTGTTATAATCAAGTAATAGATAGCTGGCAGTGATTGTGCAGCGGTCGGCATACGTCAACCTCGCCCACAATAACAAACCCTGTTGACGGTCACAGGTCAACCCTGAATGACACACCCTTCCACGCGCACAAGGGTAGAAGGGGAAAAAAACTTCAGTAGCTATTTTTGAGGCCTTTGCTTATCAACTTGTTCATTACTCATGTTATATTTATTTGATCGTGTCTAAAGGAATAAACCTGGGTCAAATAAGGTGCAGGCTTCTTCGTTTTCTTTGATGTTCTCCTTGATTAATTGAAGGGCTTCCCCATGCATAGCAAAATATTTTAATGTTTGACTAAGAAGATACACACGTAGTCGTGACTTTATTGAAAAGTATATTTACAATAGAAGAAACGAAGTAATCACTCTTGGATCCTAATTGCCGTACCTAACTCAGCTTTAAGGATAACTCTGTTGGTAAAGTTGGTACGTGTAACATATTTTAGAATTTTCTACTTTACCAAATCTTGGAGAAATGTCTGGTCCATGACTAAATGAAGCCAATTTTCGCTTTGAATATCGTATCGAATTTTTTACAAGATACACCTTAGAGATCAACAAAATTTGGCTCGTTATTTCTAACAGTCTTCTCGGACCGCTTGAAACTGGTGTTGGTTCTCTCGGGAACCACCCGAGAGAATCCACGCGGTCAATTACAACCGGTCAGAACCCGATATGTCCAGAGCTATGCTGCTTAGCAAACACATCAATTTACCAATAAATCAATTTGAAAAAACACATCACCTATTTTTGATAAGTGTAATTTTATTATTGTATAACATTTTGAACACATTAAAGTATATTCTATTCTATTTTATCACCTTGAAAAAACACCTTTTTGTCGTTACTTGAGACATATAGGTAGGTAGGTATATTGAAACTAACGAATCCATCCTCACTTACTATCTGATATTATAAATGCGAAAGTGTCTCTGTCTGTTTGACTGTTATCTCCTCACGCCCAAACCACTGAAACGATTTTGCTAAAATTTGGTATAGACATACTTTCCGGGAAAGGACATAGGACACTTATTATACCGAAAAATGTACGGTTCCCGCGTGCTAAACGAATTTTGGTAATAGTATAATAGGTAATATAACGGCCACCAAACAGCTAATTAAGTTTGAGTGTACATTTTTGATACCCTACATCGACTTATCTATATCGTATGTCGTGCGCGCGTGTCATATTAAAATATAAAAATCATAAATGTTATCGCTTTAACCTCTTAGATATTGTATACGTACCAGAAAATAATTTTCCATCAGATAATGCTCAGCAGTTAAAACATTGACGCAAGAAGGGTAGATATTACGCTACCTACCGCTACGAAAATAGTCGCTAGCTATTATTACTACAACTCGTATTATTTATACGTACTTTAACATAACAAATTGTACGCCACACAAATATCAATAAGAGCGTGTAATTGATAATTTCATTCAAACTTCGTATGCGGGTTAGGTTTTCTGACGGGAGTTTTTTTATTCAACAGTCACACAGACTTGTTGATTGCTTTTCATTTTGATGAAGTAAGCCGATCAAGAAAGTAGTGAATATATTGTCGTATCCTACGAATAAGGGCGCAATTTCAAAAAGCGAACTTTGCAGGAGAAGATTTTCTTTTCATGAAAAAGGCCATATTCGCAAAAAAATATTTTTTCTGTTTTTTCGGGTTTTCGCGAGCGCCTCGCTTTTGCCCCGCCCGTCATTTCACGCACCAAAAAAACGATCACTGTAGACTTTGTTTTTTTTTGCCGAGGAATTCAAGATATTGTGCGGAAAATATTAACTTTTTATCTCCAATCGTAAAATCAATTTACGATAATAATAATCTAAATTAAAAGTATTTTGAAACACCTGTTGCAAAGCAACGTGTAAGTAAGATAAATCGATAATATATAATATCGACTTATTAGTTATATTGTTAATATTACAGTATTAGCAGCTATCTGTAAAGATAATACTGTAATATCAATAATATAATAATCCATGATTGAGTCATTAATATGGGTATTAGGTATGTACTTAGTTAAAAAGTAGATGCTGTACCAACAACACACTTACAATTTGGGCCTGGGTAAGAACATACTTAGATGATATAGTATTGTAAAGGAATAGGGAAAGTACAACAAAATCAGATTTATCCTTAGTAAAATTTATTGCAGACACTTACAATGTTCAGTTCAGCGACCCCGCGAACTGACTATATAATATTTACATCACTATATAAAATAAATAACCAATTCTCTAATACTACTACCCGGCGACACCCGACGAGATATACTACGAGGTACCTAGAGGCTTAGCTACCATGTTCTCCTTGGCTTTATACAGAATCGCCTCGAATTTCGATAGGCGGTAAGAAAAGAAAACGTGTTGGCTAAACCCCAGAGACGCTGGGTGTCACCGCGAACGGGGGTTTACAAAAAAAATATATTTAGGCCCACTCGCACGACACTGGTTTAAACTTAACTCTAGATCGTGTTACCTCTATCATAGGATGACAGAGATGACATGACATTAAGGCTCAACTCACACCGAAAGAGCGGCGAAGGGCAACGACTTCTTGAGCAGTCGCGGGAATCCGCGCGCCTTCTGGAACCCACTCGCGATGGTCGATAATAAGTATTATAGTAACGGAAATAAAATTTAAATTTATATCACACTGAAACTGCGCTTCGCTTCGTTGTCCTTCGCCGCTCTTTCGGTGTGAGTTGAACCTAAGCCCAGATGTTGAATTTCAACCGAGGTGTGCAAGAAGACCTCAGCGTGTTTAAAGTACGAGATCATTGTTTAACGTTTAAAATACAAAATAAATATACAAAAAAAACCGTATGAACACAGCTGGTGTGATTCATCTGCTGAAAACCTAAATGTGATTTATGCGTACAATACTCGCGCCTGATGTAACAAATTCAAACGCACTGGACAGTGGCAGTGTTTACGCTAGTCAAACGTTTGCATGACTGTTATAACGTGTCTAATTAAAAAAAAAAAGTAAAGAAAAAATCCTCTGGCACGGCGCAAACGGGCTGCCGGCAAAACATTTATGTCAACTGTCGGGCAGCAGCCGCTGCAATCATCGTTTCCGCAGAACCTATATAATATTTATCATTTTGGACATATTTAATATTACAGAATTTTATTATTTTCATATACATACCTACAAAACAAAACTTTCAACCGATGCCAGAAACGTGTTATATGTTATGTGCACTCAAAAAAACTTAAAATAAGACTTAATTGAACCAATCGAGTGTACGCAATTTCATTTGTGACATACACAAAAAACTAAAAAAAAACAAACGATTTTAACTGGAAGACAAATTTTAATTTAGGGCATGTGTTAAGAAACAACCTCTCAATATATTAGGCCCGCAATTATAGTCGGAGCTTGATACAAGGAGAGCGTTCAAAAATTTTGAGATGCTGTTTTCATTCATAAAGGCCTCATTTTATGAATGAAACCAGAATCTCAAAATTTTCGATTATGCTCTGAAAAGGGTGATCAGAAA
This sequence comes from Cyclargus thomasi, assembly GCA_026546445.1. Lineage (NCBI taxonomy): Eukaryota > Metazoa > Arthropoda > Insecta > Lepidoptera > Lycaenidae > Cyclargus > Cyclargus thomasi. The sequence continues at coordinate 23,158 of JAOTAV010001740.1, read as the reverse complement.
TGTTGAGATGCTGTTTCCATTCATAAGGAGACCTCTATGAATGAAAACAGCCACTCATCGTTTTTAAATCGTGCTCTAGGTATTAAGTCTTACTACAATTACGGGCCTAAGTGCTGACTATTAATACGAGACTTAATTTTTATTAGTCACTAGTATTCCGAACAAAGGCTGTTATTACACCAAATCCTGCACTCGTCTACTTTATACAAATGTGTTTATACAAAATGTAACAAAACTGATAATACACACATACATACACCGTTAATTATTATTATGTAATTAAACACCTCAGGTGAAGTGTGGTTAAACCTACTGTGGACATTTAGGGATATTGGTTTGTTAGTGTTTGTAATACAAGTCACATAACAACAAAAAAATCATTACTATAGGCTCGCTCGACGAAAACTCACCCATATAAAGAATGATAATTTTTCTTGAATGTGTGAATTATATTCCTGCCTAAATGTAAATACAGAGTTAATCTGTAGATCGAGTGACAAAAAATCCGTAGTCCTTCTGTTGTCGAATATAAAGAGTTACATAATACTATGAATTTTATTTTGATATTAAACAAGCGTAGGAGATTGGTGTTGAGAGTACTATACCTACAGCACTATACGATATTATAATAAACCGTCTTGTGCTCGTAATTGAGGATAATTTACGTATAATATAGATAAGGAATTTACTATTTTGAGTGAAACCATCAATAGGTTTATGTATACAGGGCCACGTTCAAATTTATTTCATACTGTTTAAAAATCACAGAATAGGTAAAACATTTTTTCGAAGTGATTTCGTCTTTCATGAAAATCGAAATTTTAAAAGAAATACTATAAACGAAAAATATATAATGTTAAGAGATATTGCAGTCATGTTTCCAATGGTAAAATAATAATCTGGTAAACAATTGAAAACCAAAAATACAAACAGATAAAATCAACTCTCATTGCCTCTATCCAACTGACAATACAAGAATGTTCCATTTTCACATTTACATTTATGATTGTTAATCAATGATGAAACAAAGAAATTGTACGAATTGCATTTATGGCAACAAAATTGATTATTCTAATATTTACGAATACACCTACTTAGTAATAAAATATTTAGTAAAAAAACCAAAAGGGTTAAAATAAGTTACTCGTATGTCAAAAAATTTTTAAATAGTTACTGTTATAATAATGTCAAAAATATGAAACGTTTCTCATTTTTTTAACAGTAGTTATTGTGACAATAAACCTACACAAGATAAATCGAATCAGAAAAATAAACAACAACCTAAAACGACACTCCTACAAGGATCTTTGTTGCCATTGGAAATGATATAGTAGCGACCAGTGCTGGCCTCGCGTAAACAGCTTAAAGAAATATTCGCAGAAGCCAATATAAAGCTAGCGCTGGCTACCCGTTGTATTGATTGCCAGTGTTATCTTCATTTGAACTATGCTTAAGGTTGGTTATCACGCAAGTTTCTATGTTGGCTTCGTGCCAAAAGTCCTTGTAGTACTGTCGTCTCCATTAAAATTTTATTAGTTGACACTCGTTTTTCTCTTGCTATTAAAATATATCAAAGTGCTACGTATACGACGCTGCTGTCACATTTAAAATTTAGGGGACCTGTTTCACTGCTTACCGATAAAGTGTTAGGCCATCCAAAACTTTTGTGATAGATTTTCCATACAACATCTGTAAAATAAAATTGTGGACAGACTATCTGTAAGCGATGAAACATGCTCTAAATATTGAAGTTCAAAGTAGCAGAGAATCTCAACGTTCATGGAAAAAAAGTGAAGCGAGTTTATATACACATAACCATTATTCACTACTAGAGGTTTGTTTGTTTGTTTGTTAAAGCTATCTATGCTTTCAACGTAACCCACTCAGACTTAAACTATAGTTACATTAACGTAAAAATAAATTGAACTAATTATAATTAAGTGAAAATTAACTATCACGTTACAAATAAATAAAAAATAATTCTAACGCTAGTAGTTGCGTAATACACACTGGACTTCACCGTGTGTGCAGAACACAAGAACAACGAAGCATGTACCAGGCTCCCACAAGTGCACTAAGTGCAGTTTAGATGAATGCAAGTGGGAACGAAACTATAATATGCTCTAAGATAACTTAATGCCCAAGTGAATTGTCTACCCTATAAAAACTTGCATTAGTTACAGAGATATTATTTGAACCCCCGCACCCCCCGTGTTGAGTGTTGAGTGTTGACATTGACCCGTTATAATGAATTATACAATATTGGTAAAAGATACTAATTTGTATAAAAAATAAAAGTCAAATACACAAGTGCACAACTTGGTCCGGCAAACATTTCTCGTCTTTAAATAATATCATTAAATGACTGAAGCAGGATATAAGAGAATTTTGGGGAATGAAGTAGTGTATCCAGTCAATTATTATAGTAAAACATAAATCGACTATATTCACACCTCTCTTATGTACGACTTAAAATAGATTCTTTTTTACTAATTGCATAGCGGTTGTTTACGCTACAAAATGCTTCCCTCCAATTTACAAACACGTTTGGTCCTGTATGTACACAAACAAATTTATCTATATATTTACAGGGGCGACAACAAACTAGTGTTACATTGTGGTACTATAAAATGTTTGTACACAGTTTAAGATATGTCGAGTTTAATAATATTTTACAGTGTAATCTGAAAAGTCTATCTATTATTATTTAAGAATTATGCGATTAATAATAATATTTACACATCCTCCCACCCTCTTCTCAAAAATTCAATTTCAAGACAATCAAATACACAAACAATCCTATAGCAACATTCAACCTCATATTATATCACTCAGAATCAATATTAATTAAAATTTCTAATTTACACATCTTTTGTTGCCCCTTTACGGCTAACCGCTTGGAGTAAACTCTTATAAACTCCCATAAACACGGATGTACCATCAAAATAATAAATTGAGTCATAGCCAGTCGACGAACCTACGCCATTCGGTCAGAAAATTATGTCAATTCCATGTTAGCCTTGATCTGTCTGTTGGGTTTGACATAAAACGACCGAACTACTTATGTCCGAAAACTGGCTATAAACAACTTCTCTGACGGTACTTACCTGCGCGTGGCGACCTTACGCCTCGGTAGCGATGGGCTCGCGGGCGTGGTGGATCTTGACGTGCTTGTTGTGGTTGGACTTGTTGCTGGAGGTCTTGCCGCAGATGTTGCAGGCGAATGGGCGAGAGTTGCTATGCACCTTCATGTGCTCGGACAGGTAGTAGCTACGGTGGAAGGACTTGCCGCACTCGGGCACCTTGCACGCGTACTTCTTGGCGGTCTCGTGCTCGCGGACATGTCGCTGGCAGTTGGTCTTGCGGATAAACTGGCACCCGCAGTAGTTGCACGTGTACGGGCGGACGGACTTGTGCGCGTTCATGTGCGATATGTACTCGGACTGCCGTATGAATGCGCCCTTGCACAGAGTGCACTTGTACGGCTTGGCCGAACGGCTCATGTGCGTCCAGCGGTGCAGCTTCAGGTTCCACTTGGTGGTGAAGTACTTGTTGCATATCACGCAGTGGAAGTTTCGCTTGCCGCTGTGCGTCTGCATGTGCGCTCGGAGATTCGTCCGGAGGTACACCTAGAATAGATAACACCGCCTTTATTACTCAATCAAATCCTCAATCAAACACATGCCACAACACCTCAATCACCTAGAAACAATCTCGGATCTTAAATATATAAAGAAATAAATAATTTTATTTTTCGGTGCAATGGCCTTATACACTTATAGTGACCACAGCGAGTCACTTTATACACAATTCATACAAAAAAGTAACCTGTTTGCAGACGGGGCAGGGCACGTTGTCGACTTTGCCTCGCAGCCGCTCGCTGACGTAGAGCGCGTTGTGAGAGCGCCGCACGTGGCGTGTGAGCGAGGCGGCGTGCACAAACTTGTCGGAGCAGTACGGGCACGCCTTGGGGCGGTCGTCGTGCGTCTCGCGGTGCCACAGCAGCTTGGCCGCCGAGTGAAACACCAGCCCACACGCACACACGTAGTCCCGCACGCGCGCCTTCTTCTTCAGGTGGTGGCGGTCCCTGTAACACGAACAGTTGTATATTTGAACAACTGTTTGACGGATGAGGCGCTCGACCATACAAATAAGAAAAAAAAATGTTGCTTTCACATACAAACTGTTGGTTTATTTGTGTCTCTTGAAGGCGACATTTTTTTTATTTTAGCACATCCTGTGTTACACTTCGTACATATTAACACAGATAATATGAAATATTAAGAGTTTAACCTGTGCTGCACCATGTTGGAGTACCGGCGGAAGGTGTCGTCGCACATGGTACACTTGAAGGGTGCCCGGCCTGTGTGTATGTTGTGGTGCTCGCTCAGCTTCTGACGGGTTATAAACCGCTTCTCGCAGATGTCGCATCTGGAAAACACCACCATTATCTTTAAAATTTGTGATATATGCTTCGAAAAATATTTATGGAATGAATAACTTACATACTTAGCAAACTGTGAAATCAGGTTCACAAAAACCGCCTAGAAAATGTTGTGTAGATATAAAAAACTGGCAGACACGACAAATGTTGGTCTGCCGGTTTTTGCTTGTTTAGGCCTGTCTAAAAGCTAAGCTATTAGACGGCACTTCCAAAAGTAATTATTTATTATATGATAAAGTTTTGAAACAATTAAATTTGTATTTTGATAAAGGGGCTGACATTTCGTAACATAAAAGCAATTGATATTTTCATTTTTTCATTTGAATGGATCTTGTGACTAATCTAATAATTCCTTTGTAAGCATTGCGTTAACATTTTATAAATCTTAGTAACGAACTTCACGATGTTTTTTTTTATAATTTTTAAGTGTTGGTTTCAAGAAATTCGACACAACACTCGGTTGACGTACTTTCACAACTCACTTATAATTCTTTATTCCGAGATGTGTTTTGATGTGAAGGGCCAGGTTTGCTCGTCTGAAGAAACACTTCCCGCAGGTGAGGCACTCTAGGGGATGGATCTTAAGATGTGCGTGGAAGGCGGCGTCCGTCCCTTGGTCCTCCTTGCACGTGGGGCACACGTAGTCCCTGCGTTTCCTCTTCTTCTCTTGTTTGATGAGGCCCTCGATCTTGGGCTTAGCCTCGCCCAGCACGTCGTACGCTTGTAGAATAGTCGTCGTGATCGAGCGCTTCGATTCCATTACCATCAGATTACCTGCAATTTTATTGTCACATATTGAATTACCACACTGGATGTCCCGTGTTTGTTTGGTTAGGCGTTTACATCTCACGGGAACTGGACTCCGCGTGAAGTAATTTTTTTTCACAACTATCATCTTACAAGTAAAAAAAAATAGTATGATATAAAACTACATAAAATGTCCTTTAATTTATTCCCCGATTTTTTATTAATAGTTTGGACAGCGAGAAGCTAGAGCTATAAAATTACTTGATCCAACAACTAAATCTGCCAAGAATAGCTAAGGAATATGTGTTAAATTTTGTAGTGGTGCATGCTTTACCTCGTGGTGATGTGGAAATTAGTAACTAGTATGAAAATTAGGAAATTACTACTCAAAACTGTTACTTTTTTTTTTGGAGAATAGTATATTAAAATAGACATATTTTAATATACTATTCTCTAAAAATCTATTCTCGAAAAATTATATTCGGCCGCTATTTTTTCCAAATAATGGCGCGAGCGGCAGAGATACAAGGTGGCAAAATAAAAATTCTAAAAGGGCACGCTTCGACGTGCTCTATAAAAGACACCAATATCTAAAACTCCTGGAAAACTTTCTAGGTAAAAATACCAAATGATCGGGCTATTGAGAGATATTGCTAGATACATAATTATTGGTAGGGTGATAGTTGACATAATATAACAAAAGCCTATTGTTACACTTACTAGCCAAAGAACCTTCATCTTGTTTAACCTCCTTCTTGATGGTTCTCGTGGTGACGAGGCGGCTGTAGCTGGTCTTGGCGGTGGAACACGTGGGCAGGGCGTGCGCCAGCGACTTGTGGCTCCGCAGCTCTTTCAGCGACGGGAACTTCACGCCGCATTGCGAACAACTGTAGCTTCTAGTTTTCGGGAAATCCTCCCTGAAATGTATACATACAATTTTTTACTACTGTTACAAATGACAACATTTTTATTATAATTATTTATATCTGGCTTGTCCTGGGACACACGTGGATTAAAATTCCTGGAGGAGGAGCCTAAACTATACTACCTAAAAGGAGCCTATCGTCGTTGAAGTTCTAACACCACGTAAGTAACATTTTGGCTATTTCGTCATTTTGATCAAAATGCAGAAAATCGGTAAACATCATTTAAGTTAATCAGGAACATGTGTCAGCTAACAAAAACTTGTACAATTTTTTAATTGTAAAATCTTATTAGTATAGTGATCTATATAAATTCAATCAATTGTTTTGCTCTCCTGAAAAGTTGCCAAATTTGACTTATGTGGTGTTATAACTACAATGATGCTATGTAATTTCCTTTCCAGTAGTCTACTTTATTTAAAAATATTTTGTATCAATATATCAGTTCAACATAATATGACTAATGGGTACAGATTAAATTTTTATTACTATGTCAACTTACAGAGCATCTAATTTTTCATTATTGTCCACATCAGACCCATCCGAAACCCAGCTCTCGCGCGCCATTAAGTCGTAGGGCTCTGCTGGAGGTACTTCAGCGTACATCTGAAAAATTTCAAATAAATAGTAACTAAATAGAACCATTAGAGTAGGACTTCCCAAGCTAGGCTCAGAGAAATGTCAGGGAGAGCGTAGTAGGTAATTAATGATGTAAGATTACATTTCCAAATATAAAAACAGTCATTACAGTTTTTAATTTTTAGTTTAAAATAAATGTCGACTTTTCTGTGTAATTTTTACCGTATTATATTTCTAATAAAGGGGCCATCAAAATGACATTTTTGGCTTGGGGAGGGTTGGCAAAATAAAGGTTGGGAAAGCCTGCATTACGGTATGTACAATTTTGCCGTAGGTTAAATCTTGTCCATACTACAATGTTCATTCCGTCTAGAATGTTAATATTTCTTTTGACACTAACAACAAGCAGTGAAAACAAAATAAATTACATATTTAAGGTGAGGTCTCATACGACAAGTGTGATATTTTGCCATCTTTTGATAACACATAGTCACTGCTGCTGCAAGAGTCTAAAGATAAATTATAACCTTGTTATAGTTTTTCTTTGAAAAATACATTTTCTCAGTTTTGGATTTCTTAAGGTATGGAACCCTTCTTGTGCGAGTCCAACTCGCACTAGACTAGGTTTTTTTTTTGTTAAATAAAAACATTTCAAAAGCAAATTTTGTATCAGTTCTCTGATGTTTGTTAGCAACATTAACACACTTATACAATTAGTTTGAGTTAACCTTGACACACAAACACCAATTTCAAATTATATCATTAATTATACATTTTATACAAGGAAAATTCGTTTTTATGTTTAAAAGAAGAATTTATTTTATGTAAAAGTAATTTTATATTCAAAACTTTTGTGGATTTAAGATATAAAAAATAACTTACCCCTCCCCAAGTGGACTCCAGATCACCATTACTCTCCTGTCCACTGAGTTCCCCTCTAGGTGGCATTCTCTCGTCAGTGCAGATGTTTAGGATTGGTTCCCCTTCGCTTCTACTCTCGCTCAGAACATCTGCTTTGTTATCCATGTCCAATCTATCTGCATCATTATCTAGTTGAACATCCACCGTAGTCAACTCAGAATAATCAGCCTCGCTACTTTCAGCTATTCTGTAGCTTTCGTGAATAAAATTGGGCAGCACAAACTCGCTCTCTTTCTGAGAAGGCTCTCCCCACATGTACATGGGATCCTTTTCATTTTCTTTATTAAAGTGCGACTCTTTTTCAGCTTCAAAACTTTCTACACGATCTGGGGTAAAGTAGTCTGCATAAATGTTATCCCCAAAATAATTATCATTCATCATGTTAACAAACTGTTTGTTTTTTGATGCTGCTTCTAATTCTAGAAGTTCCCTGTGATTTGAGTCCTCATCAAAATTTTCAGGGACCATGTTTCCATAAGTTATAACATTTATAGGCCTTAATGTCTCCATTGGTGCAATTTCTCCGCATGACCGTGCACCTTCATTGCTAAAGTCATTACTAGAATTTACCTCCTCCTTCACTTTGACTATTTCTGTAGCATTAGGATACTGTTCACTGGAGGAAGCGACAGGCTCGATGTCCATTGAGCGTTCCTCAGTATCTGCATCAAACTCGTTTCGTTCATCTGCCTCTTGTTGATTTTCAATTTTCTTAATGGATATAGTCTGTAAAAAACTTTTTTTAAAACAGTCCTCCCCATTTTTATCATCTGTTAATGTAAAATTTTCTGATGATAGAGACTTTGAAGATGATGCTTTTGGTTCAAATTCTAAACTTGTACTTGTCGAAGGAATGCATGTCTTTGAGTTTTTTATTTGCAATATTTTCTTGTGCTTTTTGACATAGATATTATTGAGAGGTAAGGGCATATTTCTCACCACCTTTATAGGAGATTTCTTACCATCTGTGTTACTTTTAGTTTCATTATTTATTTCTTGTTTTAGGGTAATAGGTGCAGATTCTGTGGCACTATCACCATGCTCCGAAAGTTCACTACATGGAGATATTGAAGGTTTTTCATTACATATTAAATCAGGAACTGGACTACTATCAGAAAATTCTGTTTCTAGTTTGTGACTTATGTTTGTTTTAGATGTATCTCTATAAGATGGTGGGTTTCCCACATTTTTAATGACCGAAAATGTATGTGAAGCTAAGTTTTCACCACTTGGAGCTTGAGCAGCTTCATCAGACATATTAAGATTATCATCTAAGTCTGGTAAAATTTTTTCTGGACTCAAGGGTCTTTGTGTATATTCAGATTCATTTGGGCCTGTTAGATCTAGAACTGTGTTCAACATATTTTTGTGGTGTTGTACTGGAACTTCTACCTTGACATTACTAAGAATTTTCAAGCCCTTACAATTGACTGATGAATCCATTTTACTGTCTACCTTTTCTTCTGCCTTCTTTTGTGAAACATTCTTATTTCTTACTTCTTGAGAAGAGCTGGGACCAGCATTATTGCTGCTGCTATTTGATGTTGAAGGTACTAGGGGATTTACGTCAATAATAAGAGTTTCATTTGCATTGTTAAGCATTTGAGGCACTTGTTTGACTGAATGGGGTATACTAGTGAGATTACTATTGAAAATGGTTGTTGGACAAGTTTTAGACAGCAAGGGCTGAGGTGTAGTATACATGCAAGATGTGTTACCAAACTGATCAACTACCATCACATTCTGGTATATTGAATTACTTTGAGCCACATTTGTAACATTTTCATGAGTCCCGAGCACTGCTGGCATACTGGAAATGAAAGGTTTACCATCTAGGTTATGCACCATTTCTCGGTAAATAATCTGTGAGTTCTGTGTAACAACTGTGGTTCCAGGAGTCACTGAATTTGTAGACAGCTGTTCAAACTGGTTTGCCAATGGCTGTGCTACAGACTTGGGGTCCAGTATGGGAGTACTTGCTAAATTACTAGTCATTATCATATGATTTGGCAAGGTTTTCTGGACAAATGATGTTGATGTTGGCAGAACAACATGTAGCGGTTTAACACCGGGTGGAATATACTGCACCCCTGCTACATTAGTTTTAACGAGGATATTACTTGGTTTTGGCAATATTTTCACCATATTATTAGATTTTTTTGATGTGGATGGTACCATTGTAGCTTGTATTTTTACATTAGGAGTAATTGTAGGCATGTTGTAGGTAAATATATTACTTGAATTATCAATTCCGTTATACTCTGAGCTTCTTGAATATTTTATTTCAGGATCATCATTTTGTTCAGAATAGTATGGAAATTGTTGCTCAAACTCGGAATCCTGCCGAGTGTTAAGAGAGGTATGAGTTTGTTGAGTTTTATCTATTTTTATTGTATATGGATCTGAACCATTGTTATTAGCAAAATTGTGATTATCAAAAGACAAATTTCCCATCCTTAGTTCTGGAGTGCCTACCCTTGAGGTGTTATATGAGAAAGTAGATTTGGTGCGACTTGGAGTTCTCCTCCAGTATCTTTCATTTTCGCTATTTTTTTGAGATGCCATCCATCTTACATTTTCTTCATTTGCTGGTGTACGAGAGCGACTTCTGTATGACCTCTCTGATTGAGTCGGTGTTGAAGTACGACTTCCAAAAGTTGAACTACGAGCAGATAAGGAGCACAAAGCTTTTATCACCTGATCTTTGGGATGTGTATCCAGATGTGACTCTAGGGACATACCACTGTGTAGGTACAGTGTACATACAGGACATTGCACTCTCTGATCCATCTTTACTTCTTCCAGGTTGAGAGTTGTAAGAAACAAAAACACCTCGCGCAGGATGACCCTGGCGAAACTTGTATCGTTATATCGTCCCAAACGCACTCAAAACTGAACACCACTCGGTGCAATGCCCGTCACACGCATATCTATTATAGACACGTAAGGCAAATGTCCCACAACACATATCTTCTCTATAATACGACTTCTTATCGATCTGTCGAACAAAATAAAACTACGTTAATGTAAAATAACCAAGACAGCAATGACAAAGATCGCTGATCATCCAGCTGATTAACATCCTTTGTAATAAAAACAGGTAAAGTAAAACAAAAGTAAAAGATAAAGGCTATTGATACATAAAAAGTCAATTGCGAGAATAAACTGAATACATTTGTGACGATAATCACAGTAACGGGGCTTACCTGGATAGAATGTTTGTCATGTAGAGTCCATAGCATGGACACGTTTATAATTAGCCAATAATAAATACGCCTAAGGACCAGTTATTCTAAAAATATTTCTAAATAGTCCGACATATTGCGATATCGCAGATGTCTGATCACAGATGGATCACAATTTTGATCACAAATTCACAGGTTCACAAAAATACTCGACCAGAGTTGCAAAACATCAGACAAACATAAGATGGCGCCACCGATCACATTCTTTTGTCTATGGGCATGTTAAAAATCGGTGTCTCTTAAGTCTTATGTCTGGTTTACACGTATTAAAATAAGTAGTTAACTAAATTTTAACTTAATTTCAAGTCATTTAACTTACAAATTGCTACTAATTTTTGTGTTTACATGCAATTGTTAACTTAAAATTAACTAAAATTTAACTTAAAATTGAGTTAAATTTTAGTTACCTACTTATCTACTTAATACGTGTAAACCAGACAATAGAGAGTCTACAATAGCCATAGAACTGGCTGTATAATTTCGTCGAGAGCTTTCGGGAGTCGGGGGAGAGTGGTGACTTTCATCCGAGGCTGACAGGCGAGACGAGGTGACTGCACCCCATCTTAGCGAGAGTGTAGATCCGTTATTATGTGTGCTTTCAGTTTTGCTGTAATCTCTACAAATTGTAGAGATTTTTTAAATGCCTTATAGTGGTACAATATCAACCATTAAATATTCGTTATCATGCACAAGTGTGGGCAAGTAATGCAACTTCATGAAACGTGCTATTTTATGTATCCCTCCAAAACTCCACTAGAAATTTTAGTTAAGCGTCTACCATGTTACTAAATCTGAAGATTTTTCTTGACTTGACTAGACTTTAGACTTGCAAAAAATATTTTATCAAGTGTAACGTTGCTAAAATTATTAGACCAAGAAAATTGATTTCCCACCTTTGCACGACACTGGCCATAGTTATATAACCGTAGCGCCATAAAAAGAAAAAAAACAATAATTTGTCAATTGTCATTTGTCATCAAGTTGTCTTTTTTGGATTATTACCATTTACCTGTCAATAAAAATTAAAAAATGTGTTAAAAAATTATCTACTGAAATAATAAAATATATATTAATATTCAGTTCATAATAATTATACATTTAAATTTGATTTAAAATAAAATTGTGTATACAGTACGGTTTATACATCGACAGTCATTACACACAATCATGAAGAATACAGAGAACTTTACTGTGGATGGTACGTCTATCGTAATTTACGTACAAAAATTAAACTAATCATTAATTTAGGCCTCAAATCTTATCTACTCTTTTTTAAATACCTTTACCTACCTGTATTACACTAAAGATCTTCTTGATTAGAATCACTAACTTATAGGTCTAAAGAATTATTGTAACTCTAGGCCGATATACATCAGTAATGCGGATCTGAATTTAAAAAACCATGCTGGATAAGTGAGACAAGCCTTAAAATTGCTGACCTAGTATCTGTAACTTCAATATATCAGTATGACTGATAGTGATTATTGGTCATAGTAATACATTGAATTGTCAATAGTACATTATTTAAACAATGTACTTGAATGAAGTAAATATTGATATTTAGTAATTTTCAAATTACAGATGCATTAGAGTTTCTGCGCAAGCAGCGTGAAAGCAATCAGAGAAAGAGTGCTGATATACAAAATATGAGTGACCTGGTATTGAGCAAAATCAACAATTTGGGTACAGAAAGTGAGTATGAAGAAATAAAATTAGTGCTCCATTCCCCATGAGAACAATGCTTCATAATAAGGCAGAACCTTGCTATGTTAAAGTCCAAGGGAGACATGAAATATTTGAAGAGGTTTTAAGTTATTAAGACTACCCATTAAGCCATAGAGCTCAACTCAAATGGAATTATTTATGTTAATCATGTTTTATCTGAAAAGTGGGTAAGCTATTTTGAAGACAATAATGCCACAAAGACAGTGAAAGCCAAATAAATAAACAAGCTTGCAGTCAATTCTATTTAATGGTACAATGACTATCAGTTGTTAAATTATTATTTTAAACACAGTGAGAAACCACAAATTTTCTTTTTTTTTGGCTAATATTATCTCAAGCAAAAATTAATCTTGATTTTAGAGTACATTATCCTTGAACAACTTATAAACGCAGCTCTGGATTATCATATGTATCAATTAGCTAATGAGTGGATTACGATGCTGGCCAAAGAGTTTCCTGGCAGCATGCGTGTTATGAGATACCAAGGGATGTTATTTGAAGCAGCTGAAAAGTGAGTGATAACATATTTGATATTATTATTCTTTACTAGGGTATAGAACTGGGAAATCTCAGTACCGAAAATCCCGGGAATTCCTGGTTCTTAGTTGCGGCATAGTAGCATGCGGTAAAAACTGGGAATTCAAATACAAGAACTGGGATTTTTGGTAGTCTTTAATATAAAACTTTTGAAAATTAAAATAATTTGCTATGATTTCAGATGTGATCTAGTAATTTTATTAATACACTTTTAATTGTTTTAAGGTCATAATTGTTATGTACTAAATTGTTGTATCATATTGTTATTATTGGTGAAATATAACAAAGTCCTGAACCCCAGGAATTGCTTTTTTTTTTATAAAAATTAGGGGGCAAACGAGCAAACGGGTTACCTGATGGAAAGCAACTATAGACACTCTCAACATCAGGGTTGCATGTGCGTTGCCGGTCTTTTAAGAGGGAATACGCTCTCTTGAAGGTTTGTAGGTTGTAGCGGTCCGGAAATACTGCTGGTGATAGTTCATTCCAGTGCCTGTGCGAGGCAGAAAGTTACGACATAATCGTACTGTGGAAGACTGCCATTCATCAAGACGATATGGGTGGTAAACCTTCTGCATAGGTCGATGGCGAAAAGTTAGTTCCAGCATAGTCTGGTACCGAAAACCCCGTTTCCTTGAAATAGAACCAGTTCTCGATACAATAGGGTATCGAGAACTGGGTTATTGCTTAGCACTGTCATTGATAAAAATGGATATTTTATATTTTTCCCATAGTCATTATTTTATATACTACAGTTTTTTTATTTATAGTTGATAAATAGTTATAACTAAAAATAAATAATCACTGTGTCTATACATAAAAAGGGAAACTCTGCTTTTTCAGATATGATGAAGCATTAGAAATATATGATAATATTATAGCAGCAGATGAAACTAACTCAATGGCTCGGAAACGTCGTATTGCTATTTTTAAAGCACAGGGCCTTATTTCTGAAACCATAAAAGAATTGGTGGATTACTTGAAAAAGTAAGTAAAATAATAGTCGCCGCTCGTCGCTAACGGCGGCGATCGATCTCGATACACGTAATTGTATGCACCTCAAACATGAATATGATGAACATCCCAAAATTTAGATTGTTAACAAAGTATATTTAGTTATATTTTTTAAAAAATACTGAATTTTGTTCATTATATTATAATATCGTCGCTGCGAGTGCCAAATACCATGTGTGTTTTTTTTTTAATTTTTCGTTTTTCGCTAAAAATAATCTTAGTTTCGTTCTGCACATTCTGATAAAACCATTTTTGTAATACATCATGTTGTATCAATTTTTTTTTTTTTCAATCCAATAACATGTTTTTGTTGTTTCCCACAACCTGACTAAAATCACATATGGAAGTTGGCACTCGCAGCGACGATATAATGTTTTTAAGGTTTATGTCTGACATGGAAGCTTGGCAAGAGCTCTCGGAATTATATCTTCAAACACAGGATTATTCAAAGGCAGCCTTTTGTACAGAAGAGCTGATTCTACATCAACCACACAATCACCTCTTTCATCAGCGTTTAGCTGACATCAAATATACAATGGTAAGAGTATTCTACTGCTAAAAAGTTATTTTACTACTTTAGTTCCTGTTTAATATAGCTTGAAAATAGCTGGCTATATGAAATTAAATAGGGGTTACAATTGTTTTACAGGGTGGATTAGAAAACATGGAAATTGCTAAAACATACTACTGCCAAGCTTTAAAATTGAATCCAGACAACATGAGAGCTTTACTTGGATTGTTTTTAGTAAGTAGTTTATACATATATAATTACTGTCCACTCTTATTTTTACACTTCGTAAAATCACTAATGCAAGAATATTATTCATAATATTTTCCTAACAATTTTCTTTACAATTAGTTCGGATAATCGACACTCTGTACAGTAGAGTGTCGATTATTAATAATAAAATTATTAATAACTATCCGAACTAATTAATAATCGAACAGTATTCATATAGCCTTACATATTGGTTTATCCATGAGGGAATAAAAGCCATATAGGCATGTTAATCTTAATAACTGAAAAAATAGATAAACTATAGCATTTGAGTTTTTGAATATTTTTTTTTAATAATGGGTGCCTACATCGCGTTAGCGGTGATATGGCGTTAAATATTATAGTTTTATAGCATGAGAAAATAAGTTTTTTCTATTGCTTTGTAATATGGTACCGTTCTTGCGTGAGTCCAACTTAGTGATGGCTTTGGCTGAAATCAATTTTTTTATGTATTATTTTTATAACATTCTTTATAAAAATGAGTCAATGGGTGGTGTCACCCCAAAAAAGGTGGCACACGGGGAGGACCACGCCCGCCGCCGCCTCCTACGTTGGTTGTTAGAAAAACGTTTTTTGATAACATGCCTGTCCCTTACATTAGTTTTGTTGTTATTTTTGTTCCATTTGAATTCATTTCAAAAATGAAACAAAGAATGTCTTGTATGAATGAGCGAACCCATAATGTAACGTTTCCCCCCGTCTAATATCTAATAATCTTATCTATTGATTTCTGTGATTTTGCTAACTAAACATGTAGGCCACGCCCATAAAATGTTTTGCAAACACGTCGCACACACACATTATGTTAAAAAATAATTTTTATTTACAGACGACCAATAATTTATTGAATGGACACAAGACCGGCGGCAAACGCAAGGAACTGTGGAAACTGTCTCAGTGGACCCAGGCGCAGATCAGTCGTACCCAGCGCGAGAAATGTGACTCTGCGGTACTACACGAGATGATGGTCGCTCTCGCCATAAACGAGTAAAATACCCTTACAGAATAAGACGTTTTGTACAAATTTTTGAATAAATAGTTAGTGGTATATAACAACCTACTATTCACATATTATGTATATGTTTTAAAAAGATCAAAAATGTAATCAAATGCTTATTATATTTAATTGCGCAAGAGGTTAAAATATATTATGTATTACAGTTTTATTATATACATATTTCGATATTTAGGGTATAATTTAAAATTAAGGCAAGGGTGATTGGCAGATTTGGGGAATAGTGAAGGAATTTAATACACTTAGGTAAATTATATAATGTAGTTTATAACACTGTTTATTTATTTTGAAGTGTTCTTACAAAAATATAATTTATGCAAGTACTTGACATTTTTTCTTTATTTAAAATTAAACACTTTAATTGATAGTAATAGTTAATAGAATCAGGCGTTACTTTGCGGAAATCCATAGCTTTAAGTTTAGAAAATTAAGATTTTTAGCAATTGTTGAATATGTGCTTAAAGAAAGAACAATACGCTACGCCATTTATCAGTCTGTTATTTTCCGTTGCCAAGCAACATTCAATCTCTAACCTTATATAACAGCAATATTCCGCGAAATTAACCTCAACCTGTAAGTAAAAATGCGGGGTTGAGAACCTCGACCCGCGTTTCGCCCCAACACATGGTCATCCTCAGGATGTGGACTCACATCCTGAGGATGCTCGCCTCGTGTTGGCATTAAACTTGATAGTAATAGTCAGTCACTTTTATTGTTCCTAATGGTGTATATTAGGAACAACAAGATTTTTTGAATTGTTTTAAGATTTAATGTGAATATCGTAAGTCTTATTATCATCTTCTATTAGTGTTTTTAGAACAGTGCTAGTTTTTGGTCTGGAATGCATAAATTCTCACCTTTTCTACCTCTGTAATGATAATTATCTTTATTTTTGCAAACAAGCATTATAGCCGCTTCGTAAATGTAAAGGCAACACATTCAAACAGCTGTTTGCAAGTGTCCAAATACCCTGCACATTTTTTTGGACTTTAAATGCCTATCACGGATACCTAAGTATCGGACAATTTACCCTATGTAATTACACTATAGGGCAACCCGCAACTCCAGCCAGTAATAGTATTACCTAACACAATGCTTGGAATTGCCATCCGTGATAGGCAGTCAAGGCAGCTTGTTTTAATGCATTTTGTCTTAATGTTGCTGGAAGACAGGCACTGGCATGTTATGATATTCCATCATAAAATGCCAGTGCCTGTCTTCCAGCTTCATCATGAAACCTTCAAACTTAATCATAGGCCAACTCAATTATGAGACCTTTCTTAAAAGCCGTAACACGGCTGTGATACGATATTCTATTATGGAATGCCAGTTCACACCTTCCAGCTCCATACCAGAAATGTCATTTATTGCAAATTTTGAATAACAAAAAATATCGATTATATTTTTTGTTATTATATCCATTAAACTTAAGTAATAGTTCTATTTAAACGGTTTTATTTAACTTGGTCAGTTCATTTGTTTGTTTATTCAGGTCAAATTTAGTAATTGGAATTTCACCCCTTTTCTGACACAAGATCGATCTGATATTTAGTACCCACTCCTAATATTAAAGACAATACAATTTAAAAAAATAGATGCCTGTAAATGCAAAATGACCGCTGAATCAAAATGGCGCATTACATTAATATGTTATATGTAATGTGATGTAATCTTCACAACAACCTCTATATGGATATCAAATGAAAGGGCTTTTTAAGAATAGAGTACACTATAGAAAATAAAATCTAAGATGGCCGCCAGGGCAAAATGGCGGATTACATAATATTTTACACAACTACCTCAATATAGGCGTCTACTGAAAGGGCTTGATAAGTAGAAGAGCTCATTCTGAAAAACAGAATAGTTTTGACGCAACAAACTTGAAAATAAATTAAATAAAAAAATATTTTACATAAGTAAAACGGTTTCATTACAATAAAAAAATGTAGGTAACGCGTCCGTTTGTACGTCACATCGTATTTTGCATCCGTTGCGGCCGCGCGAATCCAGTACTAGATATGACGCCATTCTTATTTTAAAGTTAATTTTTGTTTACAAATTTTTCATAAAAATTGGCCACAACATTTTGAATTTCTCAAAAATCTATAATAATCAGAAGTATTACAGAATTTAAAAATAAGCTACTTAGGCATAATTTTTGGAGCTTGTCATTTTAAAACACGCTAGCCCTGTCAGTCTAATAATTCTACCCTAGAAATGATAATGTCTGCTTTCAGAGTTGCAACTTGCATAGTAAAACAGATTGTCATGAAACAGAATTTTATAAAACTTGATTAAAAGTACATAACGCAAATAATTTATTCACTTTTCAATTGATTTTTTTTACTCTTTATGCGAAGTGTCTGTGCAATTTCTTCAGCTCTTCTTTCTTTTTTCTCTCGTCGCGATATTTCCCCCATTGCAAAATATTTCTCCCTGAAATATGAACAATTTTTAAACCTTTAAAAATTTTCCCTAATGGGGCTAAGGATGGGTAATACGCCAATATTATTTACTAGATGATGCCCGCAACTTCTGTTGCGCCAAAGTTCGTTTATAAAGCGGGAACCGTTCAATTTCCGGGGTAAAAAATAACCCATGGCCATCTCCAGGATCATCTCAAAGTACCAAATTTACCATTCCAAATTTTAGCAATTCAGCGGTTTTGGGCGCGAAGAGGTAACAGACGGACAGACTCACTTTCGCATTTATAATATCGTGGAAAAGTGCACTGATTGCCCTGTTGTTGGGTTCTCTTTAAATTCGCACCATTTTTATTACGACTTATTAAATTCAAATCAGAATTAACAGATCCATTAAGCTTCGGCCAAACCTGCACGACCAGTGCGACTGCGATTCAGGAGCGTCTGCCGCAAGGCGGACACAGCCCACGTTAATCAATGGCACACTACGCTACGCACTAGTAAAAAGGAACACACACGTCTAGTGTCAGAGACTGCAGACGGAAGCGGGGCCTACCCTTACCTTACACCTAAATATGTTGTAGTTGAATATTTAAGAAAATAAAATTATATACCAGATGATTTAGTGAGAGTCTTAACATTGCCAGGCGCGTGCAGAAATAGTTAGCGAAAATGGCTTGCAAACTATAAAAAATGTATTTGTAGCAACTTGAAATTTTAATACAGGATTTTTCATCGCCAAACTATGAGACTCCTAGATATTTTTTAGTTTTTTTTTTTAGCCCCAGTACTCACCAGCCAGGTCTGCAATTCCGTATTGGATTTTAGGTTTCAGCTTGCCTCAAAAAACTACCCAAAATTGCTACCAGTTTTCAGTCTATAAGTGACTGTTTTAACAAAATATGAAGTAAGCAGTTCGCATCGCAGTCTCACAGGTATGCACGTTAAGTTCCCACATTGCAGTCGCGCCGATTTGGCCGAAGCCTTATTCCAATACGTACCGAAAATTTGGCATTACTGTACTCTTATCAATATGAACATCACTTGTATAGTTTTTTATTTTCTCATAAGTTAGCAAACGTCGGGCTGTCATCTTAGATAATACTTGCTCAGAATTAGCAACTAGTTCAAGGCATGGATGCGAGGGAACCTCCTCATCATTATAATCTGACCTGTATAATAATTAAAAATGTTATTCTATATTTAGAAATGTACTAACCTAACATTAACAGAATTGTTGGGATTGATTACTTGATAAGTTTATTTGTAACTGACATACAAAAATACAAACCTTTCTTTTTCTTTTAATACAATGAGATTCAGAATAAATTATTATTATTAGAGTAATACATAGAATGAATTATTATTATTAGAGTATAATGTGTAACTTAAAAAGTTTTCAATTCTAGTTACCTACAGAGTCTATTTTTTTCAAATTATATCTTGGGATATATTTTGATTTCAAACTTAATTCCTATAAAAGCCTTACCTAACAACAGGATACCAGCAAACTAGCCGTCTGTGTAACTCTAAATGTCTTGCAGCAAAATTTAGCAGATCCCTGTACAACTGGGGAAGACCATACTCTACTTTAGCTGGCACATGGTGTTCTAAATGATCCTCAGATAGTGTATAGTTGTCTCGCTCTATGCCTATCCTCTCAGTTGGTTCTCGGACTCCATAAGGTGCTGAAATGGGGTTTAAAAGTAACCTATTTTTCAAACCATTGTTTTTTGCGTCAACAGTCGTTTAACGCGTACTGTCCATTTTGAATTGAAGAATTCGATAAAATAAGTGGAAGAAGCGGTTAACTAACATTTTTAAAACTGCCGGATTTTTGCGTAAATGGACGCTTTGAGACTGGAGAAATTTGTTTTAATCACTTGATGTGGATTTGATGTAAAGCTAGACAAGGTAGATAATGGAATCAGTAAATCATAATATTTATCATAATTTTATGGGGGAAAATGAGTATTTACTCGATGTATGTAAAATGATAGTTATTAACTTGTTCCACTTATGTCTTTATTTATAACATTAGTATGGAAGTATGGATTGTGAGGAACTTACGATCTGTAATTATAGCATCAAATTTTAGGTCATTTCTCCACAGTGGAAGAGAAAAATCACTAACAATGACATCCAGATATTTAGACTCTCTGCCGTAGTGTTTCATGTTACTCCTTATGTTCTCTTCTTTTGTCCGCACCTAATACAAAAATAATATAAGAAACAGTATTAATTATTAAAGATAATAAAACTGAAACATAAATTATATTGACTCTACATTTCAAAAATCCTTTTAAAGCTATTATATACATACTTTAATACCTTTTGTCCACAGCGGGTAGGCCTAGTTCTTGCATGTAGCATCATGTAATCAATGTCAGACCCCCATACATAAGCTAAAATAAAATTTAATATCAGTTTGATTAAGTAAAAAAGAACATAATATATACGGTCAAATTGAGAAACCTCTTCCTTTTTTGGAAGTTGGTTAAAAAAGAGAGAAGTAAGTTCCTTTTAGAACTGCATGTTATATTGTGTGATTATTTTGCTTGATTACATTAAAAAAAATATTTACCACCAAAATGAGCAGCTGCAACGAAGAGAGACCCAGATCCCACAAAAGGGTCAAGTATTATGTGGCCATTTTGCACTTGTGCTTGGTTAGCCATAATTAGTGACAGTTGAGCATCCATACTTGTGTTTCCAATAAATTTACGTTTTTTCAATGAATGTGCTTGTATAAGTTCCCTTTGACCATCAGCTACCTTTAAATTTTATATATTTTCATCAGTTTCTGTATTATAACATTAATGTTACAAAACTTTTTCAATGTATTTGATTCTTAACTTACCCATTTACCAAAAAAGAGATCATATGGTTCCTCAGGCACATTGTTGCAATCTGTTCCATAAAATTCAATATATGCTAGAGTAATATCTGGTTTTTTCAGATTTACTGTACCATTTAATGGCAAGTAGCTGAATTTCTGTGGAAATAAATAATCAATTATGTCTGTGTCATAAGGTATTGCTATTACATAAGTATTGCTATAGCCTTCCAGGCATAATATAAACTGATAATATTTTCATCAGTAATACTTGTAATATTTTGTATTATAATTACCTCTATCTTATCAACTTTCTCTTTCATAGAAAAATGGTTACAAAATGTTTCAACATGCACTTTATAAGAAATTTCGCTGCTACAGCAAGGGCTTATCAGCCCGCTGGGACATATATCTAATTCACTGGTATCTTGATCTGAGGTTTCATCAACAATCCATTTCCCAGATTTATTGGCCAATGCATGTTTCAAGTTGGAATGTAATCTAGCTCCGGTTTTTGCCCTTGACCATAATTCAATACAGTTTTTGAGCAGCACTGACCTGGAAGCAATAAGCTTGACATGCTCCTCAGAGGGAACCTCAATGATCCAATATGGTTTGCTTGTACACGGTTTCTCTACGAACTTTATAGGTATATCGAACAACTTTATAATACTTTGTATTTCCTAAAAAGATATTTCGGATTGATATGACAAATGGATAATAATATACACCAATTATAAGTCCAAATCTTACGTGTATTCTAAAGTCTATATGCTCATGAGCAAACCACATCAAATATCTTCGCCACATTTTAAAATTTTTATTAGAATTGTATAATATTTTTTATAAACATTAGTAACAAAACCAGCACATTGTTAATGTTTAAAAATTTTAGGTTATATTTTTGTTGATCCTTCTTCTTCTTAGCTTTATATGGCACTATGGCTGTATCACCATGGCCAGTGTCAAGTAAAGGCGGGAAATCAATTTCCTTGTTCCAATAATATTTTTAGCAACGTTACAAAATATCGTCAAGTCCTAAGTCTAGTTAAAGTAAAACGTCGGTCAAAGCGTTAAGTCAGTCAATTTAGTAAAGTGGTAGACGCTTTACTTAAATTTCGAATGGAATTTTAGAGGGGTACATAAAATAAGACGTTTCTTTAAATTGTATCACTAGCTCACACATGTGCATGATATCGAAACAACACAAATTTAGCGAAAACTACAAAAAACACAACATCGTTTTTTCAAATCCCACCAAAAACTTGATCTTAATTTTTGGGATGTGCCAACTGTCATGTTTTTATTTTTTAATAAATAAAATTGATCTGAAACAAAAAAGCATTCAGCTGCAAGCATGTATTTTTTGTAAGATATTGAGAGAGGAATGATTATGGACTGACGGAAGTTGACCACCCCTGCACAGAGTTATGGACAGTATTACTAAATACTTACAGGGTGTAAAATAAAACAGGTCACACGATATTCATAGTTTATTACAGATAAGCTGAAAAGCAATTAATGTGTCTCAACATATTATTTATTCTATTAAACTATATTCAATTTGTAATTGTGAACTTATAAATCTTTGCTTTCATATGTCTGTTGGGTCTCTATCAAATCCTGATATCTTTCATGTAGGAAATCTAAATAAGCTTCCTTTACTGAACCAGAACATGCAACATAATGTCCCCCTGAGTGCTCTGCTACAGTTGCATTAGTGAACAGATTTATTAAAGATTCACTCATTTCTGGAAAAAAATAATATAATTATTAATAAATAGATACAGTAAAAGATATGGAATAGATATTTATATATAAAGGGTGTCCCAACAAGAACGCAAGATTTAAATTTTAAATAAAACGCAGATATTTTTTAAAAAATCGTGTAAGCTTTATTATATCGTAAAGTAGAGAAGACGAGGTTATCTATGGAACAATACATCGGGCAGATGGCCGCCGCGGCTTTGC
>JAOTAV010001730.1:19558-33759 GCA_026546445.1 Cyclargus thomasi | reverse complement strand
AAGGGATGCGCGCGCGCAGGATTCCGGCGACTCCTCGCCAGTCAATTATCGACCTCGATATCGAAGGCTGCGCGCGCATACATTTTTTGATATTAGCCAAAAATGTATCTAGTGAACTCTAATTCGGCAATTCCGTTGTGTTTACTGACAATATACTGTTAAAATATTATAGGTGTCATTATTAAACATTCCCAACACCTATATACTACTTATGCATAAAAATATTCAAACAGTGTTTAACAAATCAAAGTTAGCTTTCTCTTTCTGTCGTGTGTCGTTTTTAATATTCCATAAAGGACTGCAAACCTTGATTAGTTGAACATTGTTTAAATCTTTTAATGTATAAAGGGGATAGACCTTTCTTCAAATTCAAATTCTTTATTAAACACACAATGTAATACAATAGTATAAATAATGCAGCGTACATCGCGTCGTCTAGTCCCATGCTAAGTTGAACTTGTTTAATGGCAATCTGACAACGTCCGCACACCTAACAATTTTACCCTAATATTTACACATTCACACACACAAACACACTAAAATGATTTATGCTGGAAAGATATGAAATTGCTTTTGATTTTTAGGGTCGATTTTTATTATTCGTATTTTTACACCATTGTCGAATTTCACGCTAGCGAAGCCGCGAGCAGAAACTGCTCAATTATAAAATAATGTTTCGTATCTCATCTTAACAATTTCTGATGTATATTGGTCCTTAAAACACCTTAATATCTACTAACACAATAAGTACATTTCATTGTCTTACTTCCCATGTCGTGTAGTATCACATTTGAATTCTTGTAAACGTAAGTAGATTTCTATTGTTTTATTTTATTAAACTAAGGTCGTGTTTCACCGCTTATTAAAAAGTTTCCGATTCTATCGACAACTTTTTTGACAGATTCTCCATACAACATCCGTCAAAAAAAGTTGCGGGTAGACTATCCGACTCTAATTAGTAAGCGGTCAAACACGCCCTAAGTCTAATGTTTATTTTGCACGTATTAAGTAGATAAGTAGTTAACTACATTTTAACTTTATTTTAAGTGACTTAACTTGCCACTTGCTGCTAAATTTTGTGTTTACATGCAAATATATATATAACTTAAAGTTAAGTTAAAATGTAATTAACTACTCATCAACTTAATACGTGTAAATTTGCCTTCTCTTCCTAATCGAAGAATATACAAAACTAGATAATGCCCGCGACTACGCCCGCGCGTTAACTCTTGGAATTTTCCTGATTTTTTTTTTTTGCTACAAACCTCACTGAGCCCTTGACCTTTTCAACGAATGGAAAACCTTGGTGATCGGTTCGTGCGTTCTGGAGTTATATTGTCAGGAAGGAAAACCCGACATATTTTTATATCATAGACGACACGCGATCTTGTACAGACCATACTCGCCTCTATCTGCCGATATATGTCAATGATCGCCACTGATAGGCGAGTAGACAAAGTACTACGGTCGATTATGTGGACGCTTACACGATGATCGTGCCGAATAACGAACATCGACGATCACAAGCTTGCGAGAACAAAAAAACATAATTTTTTCAGGCAAGCACCGCAGCATTTGAGATCTGAAATTGCCGATTGTCATTTAAATAGTTAAAGTAGATACATTCTATTTAAATGTATTTTATAATATATATGTTATTTTAAATGTATCTTATTTTTTTTATGTAAATATAATGTATTATTTAAGTATTGCTTTTTTTATATATCCATTATTATTTATTATTGACATAATATGTTATTTCTGTTAGACAACGTTTATTTTGTTCTATTTTCTGACATTACATCTCATCTGACCTACACAATTCCTGCTTCTTGACGCCCAAAGGTTGCTTCGTAGAGAATGCAATTAGGCATTAAGTTCGCCTTCGTACCATTGTGTATGAATAAATAAATATACTCGTATAAATAATAGTGACAGCTTACATGCCGCCAACCGCACGGTGTTCCTATTTTTGCCACCGTACGCACCGTGCACTTTTGCAGCCAGCTATTAGGTAAGTAACACATCCACAGAAAGACACTTGTTTACTTAATACTAGAGGCCGCCCTGTGATCGAAATTCGACCATAAATATTAAACCTATCGTGTAGATGAGCTATAAAAAATAAAAATCTATTCTCAATTTAATTACAGACTTTGGCATAAAATTCTCGTCACCAGGTAATACAATTTTATTTTAAAAAGTACACACTTCAACCGTAAACAAAAACGTATTTCGTTTATTATTATCGTGTCAAGTATCATAGTGTGCGTAGCGTTTTTTATTTATTAAAAACTAGTCGGCGCCCGCAACTCCGTTGCGCAAGATCTTATATATTACACGGGAACCGTGCATTGTCCCGGGATAAAAAGTATCCTTTACGTTGCCCTATATATACCTAATAGCTATTACACAAAAAAAGATGTATTCAAACCCGCCCAGTACTTCCTGAGATTAGCGCGTACAAACAGACAAACAGAAAACTTTTTTTTATCGATATGCGTTCTATAACTTTTCCTCAGCACCCCCACACTGATTATTTTGTAAAAATATTAAATGTACAGACACTCCAATTTTATCGTTTTATTATATGTAGGTATAGCCTTGCAAGAAAAAAGCATTTTTAAGTAATATTAGTCTTCCACGCTCCTCCTCCATATCAACTATGTCTGGGAGAAATTTCAAGCTTTTACATCTACGCGTCTTTCGTAAAAGGGGGTACAAAGTTTTTCGCTCGCGTATCAATATATGGATACTGTTTTATACCGCATTGTAATTAATGGATAACGACAGAATAAGCCAAGGGCTGAGGTTAATAACACAATAACTTTCAAAGGTAGTTTCAAGTGCGTTTTACGACCAATCAGCGGCGCCCATTTAGATTATGTTGAGATATTGTTTGTCATACGACCGTCATAAGTCCGAAGTGTAGAGGTTCGGATTTTTTTTTAAATTACTCCGAAAAAGATCATATTACATACGGTCGAATCGAAAAATCTCCTCCTTTTTGGAAGTCGATCAGTAAAATATGTTTGAATTTTGAATTTCGTAACAAAACAAATCGATCGAACTTTTGTGTACGTGTACATACAGTAAATAATAATTATTTACATACAGTAAATAAACCTTATTAGGTTATTGAAAACAGAAAAAAAAGAAAGAAAGACAAAATAATTAAAATATTTTCAAACTTTACCTGCCTGTTTCACTCCCTGACAATGATGGGCGAATAAAATGGCGATTTGAAAAGTTCTTTCGCCGAATGGGCCAAGTGCAATTTGGGCACGAAGGGGTGTGTGTGTGTGTTATGTGTGTGTGTTATGTGTGTGTGTGTTGTGTGTGTGTGTACGGTACACAGGTATAAAATTAACTGCCGACAGAATACTTTTTTCCTATTAAACGCTCTTGTACGACAAATTCCACGAGCAACAGCGGCGAAGACGCTAGTAAATACTATTTTTAAATAAATGCCTCAAAAATCACTTAAGTCCATTCGAATCTAGCCCCCTCTCTAGTGAAATCTCAATTTCGTGACACGTAGCATTGGAATTTCCAATAAGAGGAGTGAAGCTTCTCGGGATTCCGCTTGATCCGGCGTGCCATATGCCTTGCCATCTTTTTCAAGGTAGGGAGTTATTTATCTATGTCTGAGAATCAGGAACTATATTTTACTGGGATTAGAGCCTTTGCTAGCAGCTCATGGAGTTAGAGTTTACTGAAATCCACTTTTATTGCTATGCTAAGATTACCGGCGGCTTCGCTTGAATGTAAATTGAAAATCGCGTAACAATAAGAAAACTAGTTTTAACTTTTTTAAGACACGAGAGGTTTTCCATTATAAAAGCCTACGCTCTCCTGTCAGCTAAGTCTATGCCAAAAATCAAGTTGATAGGTTGCTTCGTGGCGTGAAGGAAGTACAAACAAACAAATATACAAACTTTACCGTGTTTGTATGGATTACGCCAGTAATTAATGATATTATATCTGATTAGGACGTTCTGAGTTAAAATTAACTCCAGTTTCAGTGTATTAATTAATACTAATATTATAAATGGGAAAGTCTGTTTGTTTATCCTTTCTTCACGTTGTAACGGAGCAACTTTATGACGTGATTTTTGTGTGAAGTTAGTTGGGGGGTTGGAAAAGGACATAGGCTACTTTTTACTGCAATTCCGTTGGTATAACAGATAATGTGACATTTTTGATTTTCGCGCAATGAAGTTGCGGGCATCAACTTGTATTTAATACACCAAGCTGTGCTCTTACTTGTCATCAAATTGTTACTTGAGAGGCTGTTTCGTGAGTGTTGTTGACTTAAGAGCTACACGCTCTTGATCCTTAACTAATAATAATGAAATACCATCTTAAGACACTGTGAGCGCATTAGATAAGATTGGTATTGAGTAGGCAAGAGATCAGTAATAATCTGAGAGCTGATAGTAAATTTTGAGTAGGTGTTTGAGGCAAGCTAAAATTAAAATTTTAAGTGCACTTTCTGAACGTCGAGACTACGGTGCCTTTCGCCGGTTCGGGAACTAACCCGGCGAGGAGAACCGGCGTAAGAAACTCGCACGGGTTCATTTTTATTAAATAACAATACTGTTATCTTAAAGCTAATGTAACAAAAAATAATTGTTTTAGATACAAAAGTAATTGTAAATCAAAATAATATGTATATTGTATTGTAACTTGTTTGTAAAATAGTAATAAATAAAAAAATGTTACATACCTGAGTCATAATTCGATATTATGCAGAAGCAGCCTGGCAAGCAGCCATTCTACTCCCAGGATGTGCTGTCGTTAATAAAATAAATAGCTTTATAGTAAAAACGTTTTTTACGATTTTTTTTAAACTTATTTATTTTTATAGTTTTCTGGGATTTTATTGTAAAGGCGTATACATTGACCCTTAAAAGATTTACTTACTTTACTAAGCCTGATCACTGGTAAATCTAACTTGTGCTTATACTAACTAATTTACTTTATTTTTTTAACATACATTACATGAACTGAGCGTACTACGTCAAAGTTTTAGTTTCTTTTCTGTAAACAAAAGAAAATTAAAACAATTAAGCGGCCATTTTGCAAATTCCGTCAGATTTAGTTCTTTTCCCACTCGTTTGTACACTCAAATCGTCGTAAACAGCTGTCATTTCACAGGGTATTGTCATTCCAGCGTATATAATAGAAGTCATTATCTGTGAAAATTTCAAGTCTCTAGAATAACCGTTCTTGAGATACAGCCTGGAGACAGACAGACATAGAATTCTTAGTAATAGTAGTTTCACCTTTCGGGTACGGTACCCTGAAACTTGGTTTTCGTCGGTTTGTGGATTATCCTTAAAAATTAATCTCTTCGTATGTCCCATTGTCCCAAATTTTCAATTTTAACGAAAATTGCCAATTTTTCGGTCACTCCGAATAGCAATACGTATATTTTAACGGGCGAAAACAATTGGCAACGTTCATAACAGTTTGATGGATCTGTAATCCAGTCGGAATTTTTCATTAGCTGATAAATGTGTTTTAACCGGAGTTTTTACCTCGGACAAATTTACGTGGACGATGCAATTTTGTTTCTACTTAGTTGTGGTAATTCTTTTGGGCTTACAAGAGTTTTTTGTAAGATAGATTGGAGCTAAAACGTTGTATTGTATATAGCTTTTTAGTGTTCCGTACCCAAAGTCCCTGTTCCTCATAAGGTGTTTAAGATTAAAACCTTAAATATTAAGTATGTACTTATGGAAGAACGTTCCAAAGCCACTTATATATCATACATTCATTAATGTTACGTATGTTTAAAAATAATTGAACCTAAATCTGTTAAAAACAATTTCATAACAAATGAAGAAGGCTTGTTTAAGTATTGTAATGTCATGCACATCTTTAATCTTATAAAATTTTCTATTTTAAACGAAGTTAATGATCCTACATTATTAGTTGAAAAAATAAGACCTGGCAACTTAAGACAACTTAATTGTAAAAAATTTATTAAGCCAGATAGCAATGACTATTATGGAAACAGAATCTTAAGTACATTAATACCCTTATTTGTAGAAGAGTTGTCGGAAGACCTGCAGGGGTTATATCGGGGCAAGTGTAAATATAGACGGCAGCTTAAAAAACACCTTTTGGAAAATCTATGAGTAAATAATGATGATGCGACTTTGTCTAAAGATAAACTCTTTGTAGTTTTTGCGGCAAGATGTTTTATAGTTATATATTAATAAAAATATATTTCACTCTTATTTTATTGCATATGTCAAACAAATATAAAAATAAAAGTATTAAACTATATAAACTTTCAATTTTACAAAATACAAGAAATATAATATATTGAACAATTAAATAAATAAAAACCTAACAATCCTTTTATTTTGCTTGGCGCTGCCTTTTTAAATTGAAATTATTTTTTTGTGAGTTATATTAGTCTTATAATATATAGTTATAGTTTATAATGAATTACGTTTATTTGACAATAAGACACCACATTACACTATAAAATACATACGTTTCAACACGTAGGCCCCATCTAGGCATGCACAACAAAATCTTTACAACTATTTCTCCCATCGTATCATCCGCCTCAATATATATCTGCGGTTTGGATCCACACGGGAGCGGTTGTCATGTCCGTATTCCATTATCAATATTAAACCGCACGCTCTCCTTTGATGTAAACAAAATGTTGAAAACGACGAAATTACGTCACGAAGGCAATAACAATTAATTTCCGTTTTTAACCGTCTTCCAAAAAAGGAGGAGGTTTCTCAATTCGACCGTATATATGTTCTTTTTGTGTCGGTTCTCTACGAGTTTATTGCGCGACTTCGTTGCGCGAAAATTTGTATTTCACGGGAACCATACATTTTCGCGGGATAGCATCCTATGTGTTGCCAAGATTTGATAGCTATTAAATAAAAAAAGATTTATTCGAATCCGTTCAGTAGTTCCGGAGATTAGCGCGTACAAACAGACAACTTTTTTGTCGATTTGTGTTCTATTACTGTTTCTAAGGCCCCTACTAGTTTGTAAAAATATTAATTGTCAATTTTACGGTTTTATTATATCTATATTTTAGACTACACGGTACAGCCTCTGTTAAAATATTACAATTTCTGATAAAACTATAACATTACATTATTAGTTTATCCTACAATTGTCTTGAAATCACACGACTCCTACTTTAGAACTGACCTTATTATACAATCAAACAGTAGCTATACCAACAATATAAAAAAGCTGTATGAGGTGAAAGACTAAACTAGTTTCACGTGCGTCAAAGAATCAAATTACAATAGAACTTTAAACTAATAGTGTCTTTATATCATGATGTATTTTAAAAAAGTTGTCAAAGAATTGTGTGCCAAAGATACTATAATGATTTTATAAATGACGGCACATCCTGGAATGAATAGCTGTTTGCAAGGCTACTTGAAGTAAATTATAAATTTTTGACTTACAATGATATAGCAATTTTTTTATTAACAATGTATTGGATAAGTTACATTTTATTGTATATTTTTTATTTTAAAAGATGATTTTTTTCCTTTTTTGCAAAAAAGTGGCCCCGTGCGAGTTTCTTACGCCGGTTCTTCTCACACGGCTGGTTCCCGAACCGGTGGTAGGTCAACATGTACGAGTACACATTCTGAAAACATTTGTTTCAAATTTACTCAGAAATAAATGATTTTTATATTTTATTTTATTTTACTTGTCTTGTTTAGGGAATTAGGGCTTCGATTATCTGTAGTAATATAATAAATGTGAAACTGTGTCTGTTTGTCCTTCCTTCACGTACTAACGAAGCAACTAATCAAGTTGATATTTGGCATGGACATAGTAACTGAAAGAATAATTAAGGTTACTTGTGTTCTTCAAAAACCATAATGTTTAGTTATAACATATAATATACAATGTAGCATATATTTTATTGCTGAGTGTTACAGTTCTGTCAATAGCTAGTCGCAAGTGTTTTTAACCTACCTATTATTATTATGTTCAGTAAATACGTACAGCCGTGTGAGAGCCATGCTTCGGCAAAAATGGTCCGGCTCGACCGGAGTGATGAAGACTTCACAGAAAACTGGCGTGAAACGGCGTTGTGCTGTGAGTTTACCGGTGACTCAACTGGCAACTACCCTATTCCCCTATCCCAATTTCCATTCACTATTCCCTCATAAAGGCCGACAAGGCACTTCCGACTCTTCGGATGTTGCGACTTGCTAGTATCCATGGGCGACGCCAATTGCTTTTCATCAGGTAACCCGTCTGCTCGATTGCCCCCTTAATATCATAAAAAAATGTGAGAACATTTACATTGCACCTGTTCTACCTGATACGCGAGTACAAAAGCGTCAAGTCCGTCCCTGGTATCAAACTTTAAAAAGATTGTTTGCATCTTTTAGTTACAATTTTTGGGTCACCACTGTCTGTGTGCGTGATATACTGGTCGACTAACTTAATTTTACCGCATAATAGATACGCATTTGTTTCGGAAAATTTTGTGAAATGCAACAATAAATTAAAAGATAACCAGTAGTATAGCGCACTACTTATCTACACTATTTAATAAGCTGGTTAATAGCTAATGATCAGAAATAATATGAGTTTGTGACCTGGCAGACGTATTTTTACCTTAAATATTTTAAAAGGTTTTTTAAAACTAAAGATTTCAGATGACATTTTTTACGCTATCCATAATATATTAACACGCCAGCGGAAAACTCTGTACCCCTTTTTACGAAAGAGGCGTAGATGTAAAAGCATGAAATTTCTCCCAGTTATAGTTGATATGGAATAGGAGCGTGGAATACCAATATTATTTTGGAACATGCTTTTATCTTACATATTTTTAATAAATAAAAAACTACGCGCACTAAAAAATTTTGACATACACGAAACTCTTTTGTTTATAGTTATTGTCTATTTTTTTTAATAAAGAGTTTAGTAGGCCTGGTAACCATGGGGCGACCTCTGGTTTTTATAAATTCTCCTATGTTATACAAATTAATAACATTTGTGAAGATCATTCGATACTGATCCAACAAACTTTGTACGACAAATTTTTATAACAAACGCTTAATTCCAGATCTTAATTTAAAAAAAAAACTCCAACAAAACTTAAATCAAACCAGACCTACTCCTATTGCTTTGTTGTTAATCTGACCTTACAAAAATGAGGGCATTCAGTCCCCAGGACGACATGATTCATTGAACGCATCATTAGTATAAAATAATCAAATAGATCAGACAAGCGATTATCATACAATAATGTTATGTTAATAGGTACTAGTTGGTCAATTGTCGGAGCTACTGACTTCTGCCCCCGAGTGTAGGTAACCTTGGTCGGATGTGGACTATCGTTCTAAAAAAACAATTAAATGCGTAAAAAAAAAATGTTGTTGAACCGCGTGAAAATGAAGGCGCTTGAGCCGCCAAATTTGGCAGGTAATTTTTTTTCTATGATATTTGGGAAGCAAGCGAGTAGACGGGTTAGCTGAAGAAAAAAACTGCCGTCACCTTGACACTCTTGACATCCGAAGAGTCGCAATTTGAGTACGCACGTTGCCAGTTGAGTAGGTAGGTTGTAATTAAACTTCTTTGCCCTTAGATTTTGGTGATTTACTGCAGATACTTTTTTATCCAATGTCTTACCTACACCAGTAAGAAGGGCCCTGAAGAGAATAAGGATCCTGATCCTTCCTGCCTGTATAAGTGGGAAAGACCCAAGAGAAGGAT
The DNA here is from genome assembly GCA_026546445.1 of Cyclargus thomasi. Classification (NCBI taxonomy): domain Eukaryota; kingdom Metazoa; phylum Arthropoda; class Insecta; order Lepidoptera; family Lycaenidae; genus Cyclargus; species Cyclargus thomasi. Next base: position 24,018 of record JAOTAV010001730.1, on the reverse strand, counting down.
GTCCAGGGTCCTGTATGTCCACTATGACTAGTTTTTAGGGTTCCGAAACCAAAAGGCAAAAACGGTACCATTATAGAGTCTTCTCTCTATAATGTTATTGTCAAAACAGTTTACAGCCGTTTTTTTCCGAAATTATAGAGACTATATTGTTGAAACTTGTTGAGTCGATGCATTATGGGAACCGCATTAGGATGCTGTTGTAGAGTACTTTCATACTAGCAACAGATTAGTGCATGAACTTAAAAGCTTGCTCAATGCGGTTCAGATGTATCAATTATTTTGTTATGTACAGCCGCATGTGCTCAAGTGACTCTACCTGGAATAAAATCCAATTACCATGTTTAAATCTCCTTTCTTCGTTCATTCAGTTTCGTTTAATTTGTAAGGGATAGGAAATAGGTGCCAGAATATAAAATATAATTTAAAACTATTCTATAGAAGGCTTTAGCATCTTGTTTAAAAGTTTGTTTCATACGAATACTGAGTATTTTGAGTCTGTTTATGACGATGCCATGTATCGGTAAGTACAGGTCAAGAAAATTTCAGGTTTCCTGCAATTTTCATTGAACTGCTGAGCTTTATTTACTGTCACCCTGGTGGTATTTCAACTAGCTTGCCTGCATGTAGGCAACGAAATTCTGTTTGCCTGGTACTCGGTATCTTTCACGGCGTGGAATACTTCCTCCCCACCAGCGGGCGGCGCGGCGTGGGCATGCCGCATGACACACTTTCGCCCGGAGCCTCGAAACAGTTCGAAATTCGAATATTCACCGAGTGTTTAAACTCGAGAAATTCAGTGTTGCAGGGGAAGCGACACATACGATTTGTTTTAATTTCTAATAACAAAGCGCCCCGCTAATAAGTATTCGTGTTTAACAATTGACATAAGTCATGTTTATTAATTTATGTATATTGAATAGGTAATCTAGACTTACGAAACTTAGGGTTTCAGTCGATATGGAATGTGTAACTGATATTACCTACAATTCCTACATACATAATTAGATACTCTTTTAGCAACAAAGAATTTATTGGACTTTCCGCCGCACTCAGAGATATGTAATAATGATTAAACTTCAATTTAATTAAGTTTGATGGATAATAATTTATTGAACATCAGAGTATTAATTTAATTGTAGAACTGAGTTATTTATTCTATTCATGTCATGTAAGTAGGGTTGAGAAACTATTTTGCTTTATACTCGCTCCTTTTCTTTTATGTATTTTATAACTTGTATCTGCATGGTCGTCCGCTGTCGGGGCTCAGTCCATTGCTCGGAATCAGTTATTGATAACTAAACATCTGCATCCACACTCTGATACTGGCAATTCCTAAACGGGGAGGCATAAACCAAGAAGAAGAAGAGTTATTTATATTCGACTCTAAGAGCGTCCTTAATCTTTTTTTTCTAAAGACTATTTACAGATCTAGCTCTTTATATTTCAGGAAAAAGGATTTAAGTACGTTTAAAAACTACTTTAAAATTAATTATATCTGAACTAATCGTTATAACTTTTAAAGTTTTTTGAAAATAAGATTTCCACAACTTTCATAGATGAATTTTAAGAGAAATTTCCCTGTATTTCAGGACAGTTAGAACCGGATAACTTGGCTGACTTTCTGTTGCTCTTATTTCGTACACCAGGTACCAGGCTCACATGAAGGCGCGCGGTCAACACGATGGTATTAGATCGCAAAGGCCTCGCGAAAGTGAGAGTGGGATTGTTGCGTAATATACTCGACGCCTTAGCAGCGCTCTATCTGACTATAGCCCGTCCAGAATTAATTTACCTATAGCTTCTAGAAAGAGAACCTTATCCCGTCGCATTAAACGTCCTGTTAGAGGTAAAGAAAAGCTGAATTGTCTGCAAGTCCATGTTTTTGTAGCACCAGCGTAGGATTGATGATTAAAGTTAGCGCATTACGTGGGACGATGGAGGTGTCAAATAATTTACAATGTTTTGGGTTTGGGAAACGTTGAATCTAAGGTCTCAAGCGAATCTAAGAAGATTAAGTTCTACTATTTACGATTGCAGTTACTTGCTATTTGGACTTAATTTCAATTACTTATAGATTAAGCTAAATTATAAAAAAAGTTCGACGTAATCTACAAAACTTATTCAACATAATTTCTTATTAATAACAAAGTTGATTAAAACGTAACTTAAGGTGAACACTGCATGTGTGCTTAAAACATCGTTTAAAAAACCAGTAAGTCCTGATTCCTAAACTTCGTTTCCAATAATACGTAAATGATTAATTGATAATTGGTATTGTTATCTTGATACCGGTATCTTTAGCGTAAAACATTTGTACGCTCATGGATGGGCGTACAAATGTTTTACGCTACGTATATAAGGAGGGTGTGCTAGGGGTCCGAAAATTACTATGCATCTTACTTGCCCATTCGACAATTATCAATGTAGCGCACTGATTTTTTTCAAATATTCAATTTAAAAAATGCTTTCGATTTCCTAAACACGCACGTTTAAAGGCCGGCAACGCACCTGTAATTCTTATGATGTTGCGAGTGCCTATGGGCAACAATAGTTGCTTTCCATGAACACTCGTGATATCCGAGGAGTCGCAAGCGCGTTGCCGGCCTGTATGAGGGAATAGGGAATTGAAATATGTATCAGGGAAGTTGGGCTACCGGCAAACTCACTCACTGAACGAAACACAGCACAACGCGTTTTACGATAGTTTTCTGTGAGGCCGTGGTACCACTCCGGTCGGCCGACCCATTCGTGACGAAGCATGGCTCTTCCATGGCAAGAATTCAAAAGGATAACGCTAGTTAGAACATGTAGTTGTAGTACTATGGCAAATAATATCAAACTCTACTAGAGTTATTCGAAGTATATAAGAAGTTAAGAAGGCCTACTATTTATAAACTTATGAGTTACAGGATTAGGTATCATGTAAGCTATTGAAGGAAACAACAAATAATACATATTATATAATTGAAGACATAAATGGAAGAAGCGAATAACTAACAATTAAAAACAGCCGGGTTTTTGCATGCACGGAGTTTTTTTGGAACTGAAAAACTATTTCAAAACTAAAAAAAATGTTAATCCTGTCTATAACTGATCAAGTGGAAAGTTTAAGGATTAGTTAACATTTTAAGATAAAAATGAGTGATTGCACCGATGATGTAAAATGTTAGCTATCTAGTTCTTCCACTTATGCTAATAATATTTAGAAGAATATTTAGAATTTGCTAATAATATTTAGAAGAAAAGGTACAGTTTTCGGTAAATCCGCTTTGCCAGTTTTTAATCCTAACTCGCTACAACTTCAGCTCTAACTCTGTACAGACTAAAGGATAGTGACCTAGAAACGGTCTACCGAAATAACGGCGAGTACCAGGCTCACATAGACTTCTAGAAGATGTCAGGTAAGAACATCGGTTCGTGCGGTGACTGGGTTACCGGCGCGGTTGCATCACAATCGCTAACCACTTTCTGCTGTCGCTCGCCTACTTACCCACTCATTGAGACATCGGCACCACGCGAATTGGCCCCTCAAGATTTTCAAGTTTTTTTTTTACTAGGAGTCGAGTAAATCACTTGATGAAATGTAAAGCTTGCTTATAGACACTTTAAACACTAGAAGAGTTAATAATTAAATACTACAAGATGTAAAAGTTTATGACATAATGATGTCCTTATTCCTATACCGCCGAACTGCATTTTAGTTTGTTAGTGATTTTAGATGTTATAAAAGCCGTTTGAGGAATTCTTCGATTTTTCGTTTTAATTGCTTTTTCTTTGTAAAAGGAGTATCGCAAAAATTATAATTATAACACTGTCGTATGTTTTCGTATCTTTATGTAAAGCTGCTTTAAAAAGCGCCTTCAAAGATGTAACATGTTCTGTAATGTCAACTATAATAAATCTTTTGAAAAGATTTTTAGAAAATTATGCAACATACACATACTCTGGACTAACAACAACATACTCTGGACTCTGTAGTAATGTAGAGTTAATAATATGTATTATTATAATCTAATAAAGTTATATCTATTTTTCACAGTTTTTTTTATGATATGGGGGCAAGCGAGAAGACGGGTTACCTGATGGAAAGCAACTGACGTCGCCCATGGACACTCGTGACATTCAAAGAGCCGCAAGTGCGTTGCCGGCCTTTTTGAGGGAATAGGGGATGGGAACAGGGATAGGAGGATTAGGGAAGTGGGGCCATCGGTAAACTCAATCACTTAACGAAACACAGCACAACGCCGTTTCACGCCAGTTTTCTGTGAGGTCTTCATCACTCCGATCAAGCCAGACCATTCGTGCCGAAGCATGGCACTTCCACGGCAATAAGATATTTAAAGTCAGTAATCCTTTGCTCACTTACTTACACATTAACCTGTCAAATATATCTCCACTCGCCAATACTCACCAGTGTAACTATAGTGCGCCGGCGCATTGCGTCATAGCGCGGCCGCTCA
>JAOTAV010001730.1:0-19458 GCA_026546445.1 Cyclargus thomasi | reverse complement strand
AAATATATCTCCACTCGCCAATACTCACCAGTGTAACTATAGTGCGCCGGCGCATTGCGTCATAGCGCGGCCGCTCACCGCACCCCCACCAGTGGAGGGGCTGTTGCCAGCTTCGCTACCACCACCAGTCCCACCGCACTTACCTGACCCAATTTTTTACCAACGACGTTATGGTGAAAAGCCTCATGAGAATTCCTCTTAGGAGCAAAGTACCCGATACTGAGTCCTGAGAAGAATATTATGTTAGGTTTTGTTAGCTTTTGTATTTTTGCTGATAAATTACATAATTACCACAACTACAATAAAATTTAAGGCTAGTAACATAACTTTAAATAAATACATGAAATTAATACATTTTGTGATTATCGCCCGATACTTAGATTTTGTACTACTACATAAAAACATTTACAGTTTTATGAAGTCACTATTCCCTACCGAGTACCGTTTCCCCTAGGTCCACCATCCGAAGGCTTTTACACTGTTTTTCGATGTATATATAATGCAGGTAATAATCAGAACGAACATCGTTCAAGCATCGACAAAATCGTTCGTAGTACTTTGTCTATTCCCAACGACTCGATCAAAGGCGATCAAAGAAGATGATCGGTGAGCAGAGTCGAGTATCCCATCAACAGGAACGTGTTCACTGTTCGCGTGTCAACATCAAGGCCGGCAACGCACCTGCAATCCTGATGTTGCAAGTGTCTACGGGCGGCGGTAGTTGCTTTTCATCAAGTAACCCGTCTTCTCGCTTTGCCTCTACCCGTTTGCTCGTCTTGTCTATGCTCGTATCTATCAAATAACCTAATATCTAGTTTAGTACAATTACTAAGAAAAAAAGGAATCAGTTTATTTGGTCTCCTGAAATGTAGCCATTTTTAAGATACGAGGTTGAGACAATAAGGCATCGCTATGGTACTGAGTATTTCGAGAAAACATTCATGTGTATTTTGAAGAATTGTAAAAAACGTACCATAATCTGATAACGCTTTGAGTCACAAACGATCGAATCGCAATACTGCGTCATATTCTAACAAACTTGAAAAGACGATGTTACAGTAGAATTGTAAATGTGCCGTTTGAGAGTATAATATGTACTCGTATATGTGTTTGAGATATGTCAATTAAACAGATATACAGTTTTTAACAATACTAAATAATAATATACCTTAAGGTGTGCCCCCAGTTGCACACTATTGAGTTGTAACTTGTAATTGGCGCCTCCGTGGTCTAATGGTACAGAGCTCTTCTCTTGACCCGGAGGTCGTGGTTACGATTCTTGCATTGGAAACACGTTATTTCCAAGTTTGGTTAGGACAATGCAGGCTGATAGTCTGACTAGTAAGATGATCCATGCGTCGGATGGGCATGTCAAAACTCGATCCTGCACCTGATCTCTCGATGAGAGACACACACTGCTACTGCGCACATACTTGGGCGCTATAAAATGACTCCTGCGTAACAGGCCTGGTTTCTATGAAAGCGGCTACAGTCACCGAAACCGGTGTGGGAGATATATTTTTTATTTTTATATTTTTTTTTACTATATAATACAAGGCCCAAAAATTTGTTAAGTTGATTCCACTCATTAACTCGACATCCGTCGGAACTTAGAACAAATTAAAAACAGTAAGGTCAATGACACGCATTTCAAGGAAACGCCTACAATACAAAACTAATATACTTAAATTCTACGATAGCAAAATATCAAATACCGCTTAACCAGCAGTTAGCCGCCTCAAGTAAAACCGAGTAGAACTGAACACGTGTCAAAATACTATTTAACGGAATAACTTCATGTTTTTTGTTTTGAATTCAATTGGATCTTTTGTAATTATAATAAATTAAATTATCGAATAAACATTAGAAAGTAAAAATATATAAACTTAAAAAAAATTAAAAAAGAAAACCTTTTCTAAATCGTCCACAATTTTTTTAAAAAACCAAATTAGAATTTTATAGATCGATCAGAAGAAATATTTACGAGCATTTAAGAATTGGCAATATTTAAGAAGGAAGATTTAGAAAAATTCTAATACGGATGCTCATTGCCGTGGGAGAGCCATGCTTCGGCACGAATGGTCCGGCTTAACCGGAGTGATACCACGGCCACACTCCGGAACTGGCGTGAAAAGGCGTTGTGCTGTGTTTCGTTCAGTGAATGAGTTTACCGGTGGCCCAGCTTCCATAATCATTTGTCCCTATTCCCATTCAGGCAACACCTGCGACTCTTCGGATGTCGCGAGTGTCCATGGGCGACGGCAGTTGCTTTCCATCAGGTAACCCGTCTGTTTGCTTGCCCCCTAAATATCATTAAGAAATATATATTTTAAGCTACTTCCTTTGAGGACAGACATGCATAGGTAAACTAATTGGAAGACGAAACCTGTGGTGTGTGTATTGTGTACCTAATTTCTATTAAATTAATAAGCAAAAGATGTTCAGTCTCTTCTCTTCTTCAAAGAGGCACATAGGTGTTTTCGATGTGCCTAGTGAAACGTCTAAAAATATTGTGCACATTTTTCAATCGAATTGTTGGACACCATAAAAATTATATAACCATTACCTTTTCTGGACGCTAAATTAAAAAAAAAAGTTATGTAATAAAAAAAAATTTCATAAGCCCTGTCCCAACATCATCTAGCGATTGTCCACGTAGGGTCGTGCCACATCTCGGCGATGCAATCGGCTTTCGATATCGATATTGCGTACGATCATTGATAACGAGGTTGTTGCTTCTGTCCGTGATGATAGTGACTCCGCTGCGATAGCATGCACGATAACGCTTTTTATCGATTCCAATATTATAAACATAATTCGTAAATAGAATATAGTTTTTCATTCAATGAGATTTAAAATTGGAATGAGAAATATAAAGTAAAGACTTGACTCTAGAGAGTTATGAATAAATACCTAGCTTAGAGTGAGTAGGTTTTATGATTTTAACGAAATTTACTTTAGTAGCCTCTTAAATAATACCAAGTTTTGCCTTAGTACAAAATTATAGCCAACTTATAACTAATGAACGATCATCATCATACTATTTACAAATTAATAAATATTATTTTAATCTAAGAAGTTATGTAAAATAATTAATTGTTCCTTTAAAAATTCTTAATAAAATTAAAGTTTTCGCAATATGTCACGAGATTTTGACTATTTCGCCCATTGTTATGCAAAATATCTTGTACAATTGTTTTCAGAATAATAATTTCCATTTAAAATGTGGAATGTTACAAAATGTACTAGGTGTGTATTTACTTGACGTAGATCCATTTTACGTAATAAATAAATTATTATTATTATTAAATTATACCATTTAAAAAATAATAAATTAACTATAATAATATAAGTATTGTGTTTTGATATAAATCTTGTAATTCTACTGTCTGTTTATCAAAAATTAAAATAAAGTTTTATTGGAAAATTATTTATAATCCCTTTTAATTTTTAAGGCGAAAAATCAAAGTGTAGCCTCAAATGTCTGAAATTTCAATTGAAATAAACTGTGTGCTACGATGTGCGCGAGCCTTAAAACTTTTACTTGCGAACTTTCAGCTACAGCTTCCTTCCGGCCAGCCTTGCGCGCGCGCTCCGTCAGTCAGCGTCCGACTGTCGGAGCGATCGTACGTGCCCGCTCCATCCGCGAGTGCCCGCCGCGCGACCGTGCATGTGCTCTAGTGATCACCAGTGCCCTGAAGTGGAGACTCGCAGCAGCACCGCTGGGCCAATCGGCCCTGGCGGTATGGAATCACCTCAAATGTACGACGCAGCAGCGGCCCCGCCACCGCCGCCGCAGCCCGACCTGAAAAAGGCGGCCGAAGACAAACGCACCCCGTTCCCGCCCCCGGACTTGGACGAGCTCAATGGACAGGAGATCAGCTTGGACCTGCAGCACCTCATCGAGGACCAGTTCCGGGGGGAGGACTCCATGGCCCTGTTCCAGGAAATCCTGCCCGGATCCCGGTCACCGCAGCACAGGCCGTTCGCGCGGACGACCCTCGCGTACATGCCCCAGCCGGTGCACTCGGGGGCCTCGTACGTCGCGCCCGTGCAGGCGAACTCACACGAGCAGGCTCCGCCGATAAAGGAGGAGCCCCCAGAGCCTCACGATTTTCGAAGATCCGTGACGTGCGCCCAGTACACCGGCCAGTACAACGTGCAGCCCCCGGTGGGCGTCAGCGGGCCGTATGGGGGAGGATTCACCCCTCTGCCTCCGCTGGGTGCTCCCCTGCTTCCACCCCTGCTTAAACACAAACCGGTGCCGCCACCGAGACGGTCCTCCTCCGGCAAAGCTATAGACAAGGGAACCGACGAGTACAGAAGGAGACGGGAACGGAATAATATAGCAGTGCGAAAATCACGCGAAAAAGCGAAGGTCCGCTCCCGGGAAGTAGAGGAAAAGGTCAAAACGCTCTTAAGAGAGAAGGAGGCGCTGCTAAAGAGGCTAGAGGCGGTGACGGGGGAACTGAGTCTACACAAGCAGATGTACGTCCATCTGATCAATTTAAATCACCCGGAGATCACCGAGCTGTGTCGATCGATGCTACAACTAGGAGCTCCTCACGGGCAGGACCATACGCTTTGACCGTAGGTGAGTGTTGTATCGCAGTGTTTGCATGTGTGCGGTGTGTCGGTTGCATGTATGGGGAACAGTAAATCATGCGCACGGAAAAGGGTTTTGTTTTATAGTTATTACGCAATAGAAGTTTATTACTTGCAACGCGTAAAACAGTTTCTTTGACACATGTTTACGGCTTGTAAGTAAATTGAAATAGAAGTTCGATTGTCGATGTCAATTTTAACTATTTACAAGTATTACAAATATAAGAAACGTGTGTTATAAAACAATACACTTAGCGCCAATTTAACCAAAGCTTTAAAAGCCCTTCCGGTTCTGTATGTAGAGTTGGACGTTAAAACAATGTTTTATATGACGAAATGAAAATAAGATTATTATATAAGATTGTGATGTGATCATGTAATTTCTTTACAAGTTTAGAACCTAGCCCCCAAAATTATTATGACAGTCAAATGCAAATAAGTTTGAGTTGTAGTAAAATTGATGTATGAAACTCTAAATTAATTAAAAGAGCAATGGAAATCTAATAAATCAAGATTATTTTAAGTACCTATATAGGTATTTCCATTGATTTGAGCGTGTCTTCCTAGCCATTGAAATTATTAATACAAGGCAAACATTTTGTCTCAAGACTCTACATTTTTGTAAAAGTTATTCATAGTAAAATTGTTTCTATGAAATGATTTCGAATTTACTTTTTAAAATTACTATGCAACTACATGAACTAATCTGGTTTGCTAAAAAGTTTATATAAAAAAGTAGGCTAATACTATATTAATAATAATTATTATTTTATTTGACCTTTTAAAAGGGTTAGCATAGAAATAAGACAAAGGACACACTTTTTCCTGCAGGTTTTATTGGTTTCCATTTGAATATATTTCGAATACTTTTTAATAATAATAATAATTGTTTATTGTCATCAAAAACTGACTTTATATTCTGATTAAGCGCTCCCGTGGGATAAATCATTTTCACGGGGGCAAAGTCGCGGATGAAAGCTAAATAATATAGTTAAGAATGTAACAATGACTCATAGTAGAAAACTATAGATAATTGGTTTCTGGAAAAAAATTGTGACGCTTAGTAACAAGAATATTAACCTAATTATAATTGAAATTCATTACCAGTCAAATTACGCTTTTTGAATCATTACAAATGAAATAATATCACAAACGACAACAAATCCATAAAAATTATAAATACTATTATTTTTCAGTTTGCAGTACTTACGATTTAAAATTTTCGGATTGTCCTAACTGCTCTTAGAAAAACCGCGGGTTAAGGCTGGTTTACATAATCCATCAATTAATCACGTTTAATTTGTCACGTGGATGATGTTTTTAAACTCGGTTACACAGTCTGAATCACTGATAAGTTCGGAGGAAATCCGACTTCTCTGCTAACGTACGACAGTGGACAGACTGATCTGAACCACATTAGAGCTTACTACTCAGCAATAAGGATCAAAAATGACAATTGAATTTGCTTTCGGGTTCTATTAAAACTAAAGCGGTTTCGCACTACGGGATTGCTAATAATCAGGTACTTTATTCAAGTATCTCCAAAAGAAGACAATAGTTTTGCGCAATGATAAACTAGAAGCGAATCGACGAATCAAAGCGAGCAACGAATCACAGATCGAGAAAGGACCATCCTGATCCCTAAGCTTTTGCGGATAAAAATGTAGAGACTTTACAATGTCGTTTTTAGAGATTTTCTTTTCAACGTAGCGACGTTTTGAAGCAGGAATCGGACGCCTCAGGATCTTATCATAAGAGTTGTTTTTTTTTATTCCGACTGTAAAATCGACTAAACCATTCTACAGTTCAGAATGCCATATTTGGTCAACCGTAACCGTATCCGGCATCAGAATTCAGTTTTAATCTCACGAAATTCACGATAGCTTTAATTGGATCGGCACTTTTGAGAATTTGATCAACTGTATCCGAAATCAGAACTATTTAGGCGCGGCATACAGCATGTCAATATAATTATGAATTCTCATTTAGTCTGTTATCTTAAAGGGTGAAGGCCGTATCCTTGCCGAGTGGACGTCACGTCCGCAGTACCGTTGTATAATTTTATCACATTCGCGATTGTGTACTCTTCCGGAACCGAATTCACGATTCGCATTATTGTTCAACTAAACTATGGTTAAATTGGCTTAATATTAATACAATCAACACCTAAAAATCAATTTTTAGGTATTAGTTAATTGTATTAACAAATATATTTTTTCAAGCAATCAAATTTTTATTATTTCTAAGAAATAACTTGCTCCATCCATTGTTTGAAAGGTTTACATTTGTATTTCAAATGTAATGGTACATAGAGCTATACTTAAATAAAACAGGATCTCTAGTTTGGTTTATCAACCATTACATGTTTTTAAATTCCTTAGGGGAACTCGATGATGACATCATCGAAATCGAAAGTATGGGTTATAGACTATTTTATTAGCATACTATCTGACCCGGCAAACGTTGTTTTGCCATAAAAATAATTTCCCCTAACATTTAGGGGGATGATAAATAGATGTTGGCCGATTCTCATAGCTACCGGATGAGCACAAAAAAATTCATCAAAATCGGTCCAGCCGTTTCGGAAGAGTATGGCAACGAAAACTGTGACACGAGAATTTTATATATTAGATTTCAATTTTGATTTAACTTTATAATAACTGTTTGTTGTTTTAGACTAAAGAATAATATGTTTAAAAAATGGGCACGTTTTTGCCTACTTGCCCACCTCACCGTTTCAAAACTTAACATAAACAGAATGAATTGTAAAATTATGTTGTTTATATTAAAATAAAAAGTAGCAACTACCTAATTATAACAATATTATGATTTAAAGGCACGATTTCGAAAATATTAATATTTTATTCGCTCTAACAAATTACCTTATTAATTAAATAAAGACGGCTACAGTTCCTTTGATAACTTATAGTCATTAAGAATATTTCACCAGACTGCTTTGCAATTATGAAGTTTCTCACGGAGCTGGTTTTTTGTCCTCAAAAATGCGTGTTTTCTTTGAGTACGACACTAATTACCCACTTTTTATCATCACCAAAACCAGTTATTTGGACCTATACCAATACCACGGCAACCGACGGTGAGAACATATTCAAATTCGCTTGTGCAAATCGCGTATAACTTTCATTTTCGCTGTTCCGCGGGCCGCTGTAATCGAGACCGTAACACTAAGTCATAGAGTTCAATTCGGGTTGACGAGGCGTGAAATTTCGCCGCATGCCCTACTTACTGCCTTCCGATTGAATTGTTGATTTTAACTATTTCACGTTCGCTGGCGGAACAATGGTTTTAAGGTTTTTAAATTCTTCGAGTCATAGCGTTGGATTAACCGTCAACCTTATCTAAATATATATTTTTTAAATAATATTTTGTGGCCAAGAGAGCAGACGGTTACCTGTACGCGCTAATCTCCGAAACTACTGAACTGATTTGTTTTTTTTATTTATTAGCTATTAAGTCTAGGCAGCTCATAGGATACTTTTTTTCCCGGTAAAATGTACGGTTCCCGTGATATACAAATTTTCGCGCAACGAATTTGCGAGCTTCAACTAGTTTAAAAATATCTTTTTCATCGTTTTCTACGTGTCATTACAGCATTTGTCCATGAATCTTCGATTATATACCTACTAGAAAGAAAGAAAGAAATGAACTCTATTTGGTAAAACATACATTTACGAGTACAATAAAAAATATATATATTTCAGTATTAAGTGTTACCAAATTGGCCCCTACTCAGCATTTGTAGCAAACACAGTTTACAACGCTGGTTTTCAGTAAGAGCCCTATGGCTCTTACTGAAAACTTATAGCAAAGGTATCTATAATTATGTCTTAAAAAAACTACTTTTCTAATGTTCTACATCTAGATGTGTAAGTAAAACACTTTTCTTTTAGTTGTTATGCTTAAAATAATTAAATTATTGTTGGTTTCTACTAAAGTTTTATTAAGGTTAACAAAAATTAATTTAATTATTTTAATTTTCAATTATGCAAATTAAAAAAAATTAAAATTTTTAAACTTTCTCTCTCATAAATAAGTTCTTATAATATGATACTCTACATACTACCGTGTAAAGTTAAAAAAGACGAAATTATGACCCATGAAGTACTTGACGTGGTCATTTTACGAGTATATTACTATCAAAGCTCAAAATCAGTCCAATAATTTCCGAGTCCTCTTTCATCTTATTTAGACTTAAATATTTATTAGCTATACCGTCAGTAGTTATCATAAAAAATACCTTTTACACGTCTGAACAACTAATAATGTGATGAACATATTATGTAAAACCTACTTTATTGATGAGAATCGTCCCATCAATATGTTGTCAATCCCAAAAGATCTCTTCTACAAAATGTTAAAAAAAAATTGAAGACATTATTGGAAGAAGCGGGAAACTAACATTGTGAAAACTGCTGGGCTTTTGCATAAATGGGCGCTTTTAAGAAAAATATGTACATTTAATATTTTTACAAAATAAGCAAGTTGGGGGTGCTAAGAAACAGTAATAGAACGCATATCGGCAAAAAAAGTTGTCTGTTTGTACCGCTAATCTCAGGAAGTACTGGACAGAGTTAAATAAGTCCTTTTTTTTAATAGCTCTTAGGTCTAGGCAACGTATAGGATACTTTTTATCCCGGGAAAATGTACGGTTCCCGCGTGATATACAAATTTTTACGCAACGAAGTTGCGGGCACCAACAAGTTATAAAATAAAATCGTATCGGAGAGCAAGAGATACTTCAACTCCACAATCTCTTGTTCTGTGTAAGTGACGATGTAGAATAAAAATGGAATAGCCACTCATAAAAACCGGTCAAGTGCGAGTTGATCTCGCGCATGAAGATTTTCTACCCCTAAAAAGCAAATTTCAAAAACTTAACTTCAAAATGTAATCAAACCCGTTTAAAACCAAATATAGTATTTATAACATCAACTATCATTAGTAGATCTTTAACTTTCGCGTACACCGTGATCCTCTATATATTTTCGTGGATGGGCGTGATCTTATATTTATAAGGACATGATGGAACGTTAACGCGTGAGTACGAGCACGGCTTTCACTTTTTACGTTATGCCTTTTGTATTTTTCGGACGATGTTATGCAAGACCGATACATTTTTGTGGTTTGAATCCGAAAATGAATGTTGTGTAAGATGATCTTTTTATTTATAATGATATTATGTATTGTTATGTATACCTATATTAAATGTAAACACTTTTTTTGAAAAAATGTAAATATACAAAAATTCAACATTTTATTTTTCGTAAAAATTAAAGCGGATTATTTTTAATGAGCACATTTGCAGACCAATTTTCATAGTAAGGTGTCATTACTGACAATGTAGAGTCCGCAGCGCGACGAGCCAGACGGCGCGCGCGCAGTGTCGTAACCGTCGAGTATGTGTGTCAAACGATCGGTATACATCACGCAAGAAAACATTACAACTTACTGCTTTGATATTTTATTTCACTTCTCGTTCATAAATAGTATAACAATCCTTGCATTTAAATGGCTATATTAACGTGACCTAACACTTGGAACTTAAGACCAATACTAAATTAGAGTCAATAAGCATACTTTACATATGTAAGGTATAAAGTTTTTTTTATATATTATATTGTTTTATGACGAGGAAAAAAGTTTTAATTTAAAATGAAACTTCAAATAAAAAATATAAAAAAGAAACATAAAAAAGAAGATATTTGGTAAGCAATATTATTTTAATATACCTCAGTCTACGAATAGTATTTAACAATGTTATTATCACGCAATTAGTACGTCTACAAAAAATTATAAGTTGAATGGTGTAATTAATAAATTATAAAACTATTATATTGATGGATGCAGGAAATGCCGCTAATCATTGCATTGACGGTCACATTCATGGTCATCTAATTTTAACAACCCTTACAAAGTGATAATCACAAAACACATTTTCGCATCAAATAGTTCCAGAAACCTAGTTAGGTTAGCTTTAGTCGCCTTTCGGGGGTAAAAGTCATATACTTGTCAGAAGTGTTAGTGTCAAAATGAAAATACGGTATTAATTATTGTAATTCGTACATATACTCATCCCAAAAAAATGTAACTTCAAAAATAACAAAAACATTTGTGGTGCTCAAGTGACACGAACGAAAAACTTGGCTGTGTTTCACATAAAGCGCTTTCAGGAACAAACGGGTTTGGAAAGTTTCGGGGAAATCGGTCGGAGCGCAAGAGCTGTTGTGTCAACTATATTAGTTTGGACTCGAAAAAAACATCTAGAACATTCTATATGTCATCGTCGTAAAAATTAATTGTAATAATATTGTTAAATATTTTTTTAAGAAAATGCACTTAATTTTCAAAATATTTCCAATTAAATTAATTTTTAAAGGAACAAATTAAAGTAAATATTTAGAGATAAAGAAAAAACATTTTACTTGGACTGCACGTTCCACTACTGTGGTACCATAACTGTCACTTTAAAAAACAAAAAGTCGCATTAATTTTATTTCAAGAGCTACTTTACTACTATAAATCTTTTTATTCTAAACTGTCACATGAATTTGCTCAGGTTTTGGCGTGAGTTTTATTAATTTGGACATCGATTTAAATTTCTTTGTTCCCACGCGAGTTTGTCCACTTTCTCCTTTCAACTCCCACACCCTGACACGGCGTTACGGAAGTGTTTGTCACAGCACTGCGTAGGTAACGGATATACAAATAAAAAAACTAAAAAAAGGGAATATAATACTGTTAGTAAAAAGTGCATAATGGCAAACAAGCAAATTTATCGATCCAAAAATTTTCCAATCTAGTGTTCTAAAACTGATTGCTAATGCACTGAATTGCAGTAAAATTCGTTATAATTAACTTTATTACAGTATTTATCCAGCGCTGGATCAAATACATGACTAGTTTTTTTCTCGTGGAAACCGTACCTTTTTCGAAAGGAATTACTTGTTCGTATTAACAACTAAGTATCTCGGTATCAATCACTTTTTGTATTTCCTCCGTTGCCAGACAGACACAATTTGTAGTTTTGGGCTCACTTGCGTCAGTTAGAATTAAGTTTTCTAAATTAAATTTAATAAAGTATTTACCATAAAGACCGTATCACCTAACTTTGATGGTAAATAAAATAAATTTAAATAGTATGTAAATTTTTTGTATTAATAAATAGTAACTATTTATGGAATTCATCGAGACATTTTAAAATGATAAATTTATTTCGCCAGTATTAGTACAAGTGTGTCGAAGTGGGCCTTATGTAAAAAGTAATGTGTTTTTGCTTATTGTTTTCTTTTTTAATAAAAAAATATGTTTACGGACAGTGGCGTAACTATACCGTTCGCGGCCCGTGGCAAATTCGTTTTCGTTCCACTGTGTCAAACCTATACAAAAACATGTCGAGCGGTTATTGTCTAGGAGAGCTGATCGGTCGCTTCTTCCGGCTGGGGGCTTGTGGCATTTTGCCGGCTTGCCACCTTGAAGTTACGCCACTGTTTACGGATAAATTTTGCTGAATAGCTCTGCACAGTGCACACTAAAGTAATGTCGAGCGGTAACTAATACAATCGCTCCTTGTCATTTCCCTCGAACATTATAAAAACAAAGCTACACCTTTCAAATAACGCAGTAAATTTTTTTGATTAAAACAAATGGAGATGCCATTTTGAAAGTCGTTTAAAATCACGTTGAGAGCGAAAAGCACGTGCGTCGTGCGTACGCGCAGCACCGACCACGTGGTCTCACGAATACGATACCAGCTCATTGATAACATGAATTCTTCCATTCATCACTACAATCGATATTTTTAATTAACATATTGAGAATTCATAGCAACAATGATAATATTATAATAGGGAAAGTGTGAGGATGTTTATCTGTCCTTTCACGCCCAAACGAAGCAACCATTCGAGTTATTTTTGGCACAGCCTTAATTGAAAAGAGCATAGGCTACTTCTGTTCTCGGTTGAAACATCATTGTTCCAAAAATATTTGTATTACTAAGCGATTGGCGGTTTTCGAATTCCACGTGAGTGAGACCGCGGGCAAAAACAAGCATTTCAAAAATTACAATTAAACTAACGACCATCAAGCATTGTCACTGAAACCATCAAAAAGTTTGGTTCAGTTTGGTTGCGGCAAAGACTTGGAGTATGTTCTCACATAGCAAAATCATAGTAACTCCCACACCGGTTTCGGTGACGATGGCCGGTTTCATAGAAACCAGGCCTGTTACGCAGGAGTAATTTTTATAGTGCCCGAGTGTGTGCGCTATATACAGGAGCACTCTTTCTTCCTTTACTCCCATAACCCGACCGACACCACTGACGAGAGATCAGACTTTTTAAATGCCCATCCGACGCAGGGATCATCTTACTTGTCAGACAAACTTGGAACTAACATGTTTCCAACGCGGAAATCGAACCCACAACCTCCGGGTGGGGAGCCCAGCTCAGCACCAATAGACCACGGTGGCATTAGCAAAATCAGTTCAGAGTTGGAGGTGAAGAGGTAACAGACAGACAAACTTTCGTGTTTTCTAGCTGGTTATGCATAAAATATATAAGCACAGATATTTGTACATTCTCTGAACTTCGTCACGTGTTTAGGAATTTCGTTGTTCACGTGGCCGTAATCGTTTTGTTTTCTCTAAAACTTTTATAACACGTAACGGACATTTCATTGCCCAACAAAAATAAAAAATACTTTTTATATTTGTACGGAATTATTGCATTAGTAACGTGTATATATAGTGCTTTCAGTCAATCTAGGTGTTAGTGGTCAATAACCTTCAAAAATTTGTTTCTATTTAAGCCGCGATTGATAAAAAAGTGTTGTCATATTTTGTTGTCAATCGCGGTTTGTATTGAAAATTACAAATAAAGTATTTCAGTTTTAATTTCAATTGTTACAATGATTAATTTTGGTGAGAGCAAAAAGTCATAGAGAAAATGGATCTTATTAAACTAAGGACCTGTTTCACCGCTTAAAGATAGCCTATCCACAACTTTATTTGACAGATGCTGTATGAAGAAGTCTAAAAATTGTTAATAGCATAACAGAATCTTTAACAGTAAGCGGTGAAACAGGCCCTAAAGCTAGTTTTGTCAAAATGAAGCCAGAATTACTAACTTGCTAGCTGACTGACACTAACTTGCTATTCTAGCTTAAAAAACAATCCTCGGGCGTAAGAAAATTCTAGCATTACGTGACAAGCTAATATTTAAGCTTACTGCAATATTATCATGCAGTCAGTTGATATTATTTCGTCGACTAGGCACTACGTAGTACTACGTAGCACTTGTCCGTAGGCGAACGCCGAGGTCGTTGACCTTTGCGCACATGCCGTCAAAGGTGTGTAAGGCCCTATTTAACTGGGTTTTATCAGCTTTTATTTATATATAGATGCTTTACTATTTCATGTAAAATACACTTTTGATGTTATCATAGAAAATCGCCATAAATACCATTGTTTTTTTATATTAGTTGTTAAATTATGTAAAAGACCTTATTGATTTTACGTTCACAGATAATATTAGTTAATTTTCTCTTACAAATATGTTATAATCGCTAAAAGTTTTAAAAGTATGGACGATCTAGTCCTTCATGAAAAACTACTTTTATAAACGTAGCGTGAAAATTTATTATTGCCCCCCAGTTAATTTATTTTATCATTATTTTCTATTCATTTTAATTTATATTATCATATAGACCACGGTTAACACTACATGGTAGCTACAGATTTTCTTAGTTTTTTGTTATAATAATTTTGCTATCATAATTTTGTATATGGACTTCGGCCAAATTGAAATTTTTAACACGACATTCGAACGAACTTTTTGTCGTCTCGTCTGCTTGAACCCGACTCTTATTTTTTTTATAACTAGCGATTATACACGATGACACGGGAGCACGATCGTATAGGGGGCATACTCGGTTCTACCAATCATCGTCTTTGCTCGCCTTTAATCAACTCGTTGACAAAGAACTACGAACGATTTTGCATCAAACTGCACATTTAAATATTCTAACTCAACCAAATATTGCCCTTATACTCTAACAAGGATATTCTACGTTTGTTACAGTAGGACGCAGCGTTTTATTTTACGAGTTTCTTTGAGTCTCAAAATGGTGTTTGCGTACGGCCCCAAGTCTTAGTCGTCTTCTTAGTCTCTAGATATGCCTAGAGTTACGGTATCGGGAGCTAATAGACGACAGCCGATAGAGATGTGGTTTTCACATATTTCCGATAAAAATAGTTCGGATTTTGCTATTTGTTTGTCGATCCCGATATCCGATGTCGGACCGGACAATGTGAAAGACAGGCATATATTTCATACATTTAATTTCCTCCGATATCGTATCGGGTAGTGTGAAAACGTTCCGTTGAAAGGTTTAAATATCGGATATAGCACTTGTGTCAGGCTGTTTGTCCACCCGTCACTGTCAACGAAAACTAAGCTATAGGTTTTGTTTTCTTGTGACATTGGTTTAGGGCCTTTGTCGTTGCTGCTCTGTAGCGGCGTAGAGAAGAATAAAACCCAGTTTATGTCATTTCGTGACAGTTTATCGGGCCGAAATAATCTCGTTGTCGGTGTCGGGCGGCGGTGGGCAAACGGCCTATGTGTTTATTTCACTATAATTATGAAAAACCTGCTTGTAAGGTGCCTATGAGTTTGGTTATAGACTGTAGGTGACAGATGAGGATTAAAGATATCAGATCGTGGGTAAATCGATATCAGGTATGTTTGTTTGTTTGTTTTGGAAGATACCGAATGTGTGTCACTGTTATCACGCGGCCTAAATACTATGAATAGGTACTATTTCCAAAACTTCAAACGTTTTTTATGTTTTTGTAGCATCTATTACACTAGATTTATAAGAAACGTTTCTAGAATTTAGAGAAATTCTAGTTAATTTTATGACTTTCTTTGAGACCTAACAGAGTTTAGATTTTGTTTTTGATTTTTTAACTAAAGTAAAAATCCTACTAATATTACAAATGCCAAAGATTGTGAATTTGTGAAAGTGTGTATTATCGCCGATTATGTGTATTATGAATTATCTTAAGATTGGCGGTATGGCTCATTAACCCTCTGTCAAAAAAATTGTCATTTTCATACAAAACGCGATTGTAAACAAGATGTTGTGTTGTCGCTTTGTTGTTGACAATCACAGTTTGTACAGAAATTTGACAGAGGGTTCATTAACCCTCTGTCAAAACTGGTTCATTAACCATACCGCCAATCTTGACCAAAAGACAATAGAGCCTTATATACAAAGTTCTGTAACGAGATTAACTTAGCACTAGCCAGTACTAACTTGCAATTAATTTTAAAAGAAACACACTTATTGGCCGGAATTTGAAACTTATTGATTATGATTATCATCTGAATTGTTGAAAGTCATTTACGATAGATCTATCTTTCTTATCTTGGCCTATAGTATTGGTATTTATATCCTGTGTGACTAATCAGCGAGTAATGTTATTTATAAGAGCAACTTAGGAGCCATTTAACGCCATCATAGCACAGATTACTGCATAGTTTGACGGTAGTCAGAGGCTAAGACCCGTACTTAGTAAGTAATAATAATAATAATAATAATATAATATTAAATCTTTATTCAGCACAACAATATAAAACATAGTATTTTTTTATAATGCGCTGACTATTAATACGGGCCTTAAAGCGTGGTTCTTGACTTGGAGCTTGTAGGTTGAATCCCTATTCTCTACGAAAACTTGTTAATTGTTCAATTTTGTTTCAGTCAGATTGATCACCGTATCGTCTGACAAATAAGGTGATGTGTCTAAATAAGTCCCAGATACTCGAATATATAATAGCTCTCTAGCTTACTCGACTCTAGCGTGCTATGCTAACTTCGAAAACTAGCCTCACTACCTATCAGACCATTTTTACGTCTTAAATACAGAAGAAGTATTTAAGTCGTAAAAATGTAATATGCAGTATGCACTATGCTATGTGCATAGTATAGCGCATAGGCATGATTACTCGTGCATCGTTTTAAATGAAACTGGCCACCCTTACCTAATCCGATGCCGAGACATATTCACACGATGTGAAGATCGCGAAGACATAATCGGCAATGTTTACATGCGGCAGAACTAGGTCGAAGTTAGACGAACTGTGAAACAGGTCGGCGAACCTTGGCCTTGACATACACTACGCAATACTCTACATACCTATATTACTAAATGGTGTGCGAATATAATAATACAACGTACAACTCACATACTTAAGTTTAAAATGCAGCTATCTTAAATATATGTCACAGAAAACTGACGTGAAACGGCATTGTGCTGTGTTTCGTTCGGTAAGTCAGTTTACCGGTGGTAGAAATTTTATTTTAAACTATTTTCCGGCATATCAGACAAACTTTTATTGACCTATTTATCGGACGACAATAGGCATGTCATTCGTCCATTAATTCAAATACAGAACTTTTTTATACTTGTAAATTTTAATATAATATGGTAACTGTTGTCTACATTTTTACTTCTTATATCATATATTTTTTAAAATGTCTCGGCTTACCTGTACTGTGATATAGATATAATGATATAGATATTAAATAAATAAGAAAGATATAAAGTTATTCGGTGTTATCACAGGCTGGTCTATTTTCCTTTTATTGCATAAAAATCCAATTACCATCAACAATATAAACAGACTTTATCGATATTATGTTGTGAAATTATTTTTAATTGTTAACTACAATTGATATAATATATTTTATAGAATATGCGTTACTTTAAAGACATTTTGCGTTAAGTGGATATAAAAATAACTATGCCTGAGGCTTCGCCTGTGTGGGAATCCTGTAAACGCGTTAAATGCAAATATTTTTGGAACGTAAACCACGTTTTTTCAAGACCAAAATAACTAAGTATGTGTCGAAAACCAAGTCGATTGGTGGCTTCGTTAAGGAAATGGAATGGCGTGAAGGAAGGACAAATAAACAAACACACTTTCACATCTATAATATAATGTGAATAATGTTAGCTGAATCAAATGTATGTATAAATCATAACAGCCAAAAATAACATAACGTTTTATTTGAAAAGATTTAAAAGACTGAACAGATTATAACAAAAATTTGCATTATAAAAATGGTTACTTGACTAAGGGTTTTTTTTAATTTACGCAAGTAAGGCGCTGGAAACGCTAGTATGAATTATAAATCAAATACAATTTTAAATCCTAAGTACGAATGATCTGCCATAGAATCTCTCTAAAACTCTACTACTCCGGACCGTATTTTCAAGTCGCATCAGACATGCGAAAGCGCTCAAACTCTCTCAGTTTTGTGTATCTATTCTAAGACACCGCCGCTATCTTTATCTATATATAAGGAGCTGATTCACCGCGTGTTATAATGATAAACATGAGTAAAATTCATACCTCAAGAAGCACTTCTTGGCTTGTTTATTCAAAAACTTGACCTACTAAACATAAAAACATTATGAGTGGAAGGCGCGGTTCTTTTATTTATTTTTGTATAGTACTAGCTTTAGCCAGCGACTTCGTTACGTGGAATTCGAAAACCACGTTGTGGCGCCGTTGTACTGCATTCTATGAATAAATGAGAGACTGTATGTGAAAAATGATTTTCCCTGTTTTCCTGGAAATTGTTCCTGAATTTTCTTTGCTATAAGCCTTACGGATCTCAACATCTTTGTAGCGTATGTAAAACTGTCGAAATCCGTTCGCGCGATCTGGACCTATAGCACCAGAAAGGAAAACCCGACTTATCTTTTTATAATAACATCACTAAAAGTAAAGCATATTTAGAATTTTGCCTCTGCTATATTATGCCTAAGTAAGTAATTATAACTTCAGTACAAATTTATCTGAAAATAAAAATACATTTTTTATAAATATATAAATACTGCTCAAAATATCATTAAGTATTGTTTTATCCGGATGCGAAAAAAATCAGGTATCTTTTTATAATAGTATCACTAAAGAGTAAAGCATATTTAGAATTTTGAAAGAATACTAAACATATTGTTCATAAATGCCTAAGTAATTATAACTTCAGTACAAATTTATCTGAAAATAAAAATACATTTTATTAAAAATATATAAATACTGCTCAAAATATCATTAAGTATAATACCTGATTAACGTAAAATTTTCAATGAACATGCGACGCGTGGAGTAGATATTATTATATATTTTTTTATTTCAATATAAAAATCAGTACGTAAAACCTTCAATCCTTGTAAATAACGTTTTAGTTGAATCTTATGTTGAATGATTGAATCGAATCCAGAGCTCCAAAGCCACAATCTAAACCACTAGCCCGCGAAATTATAACAGCAGGTTGTAGGTCAATACAGTGAATTCATCCATCTACCAAAACTAGGAGCGTGTCACAAAACGACAACGACGAAAATGAAAAAAAAAACAAAATTTGTATCAAAAGCTTTGCCAAATTCATCAATTTATTCATGCAGAAATATTCTTCGATCAAAATATATTACTAATATGATGCACAGATTCAGAGATCCCTTCAAAATTAAATAAAATAATGGCACCAAGACTATCTGACACAAAACAACTTAAACCAAAAACAAGTGTATTAATGAATAAAACTTAATTTAATAAGTTAAAGCTCATAATCGTACAAAAGTTAAAATCGCGGTCTCGGAGCGACTAGGAGCGGGACAAGGCATTATGCGCGGTTTATAAATCTGTCGTTATTGAAAAACGATGTAGTCCAATTAGTTCTTTGATAAAATTGAAAACAACAAAGTTATAAGCCTTTAAAGTAGTCAGTTAGAAAGAGAGATCCGATATTGATTGTGACGTCAAA
>JAOTAV010001720.1:0-33760 GCA_026546445.1 Cyclargus thomasi | reverse complement strand
AAGCCTTTAAAGTAGTCAGTTAGAAAGAGAGATCCGATATTAATTGTGATGTCAAATTCCATAAGCTGCATACAAAGTTAATACTAAATTACGTTTTAAGAGAAAGAGATGAGTATTTTAGCGATGAAAACTTACATTGCTAATATCTTACTTATTTCCCAACAGAATTCAGAGATTTTTTTTGTGATTCTGTATATCTTTAGGCCCTCTTTCATAATAATTTGAATTCAATAAATTTTATTTTACACGCATATTCCCTATTGGTTGCATCTAGACCTGACAAGTCTAAATGGTGTATATACGCCATCGCTTCCAATCCAGTCCCTTTCCCACAGCCCAGCGTCCCCTTATGGGTACGCCCTTTAAACTTTAGACTCAATAGGGTCATGTTCAGGAGCCGTCAGACTGACGGGTCGTGATTAATGGCCGCTGTCAGATTCACTCGCAGGACAAATGACCGAGAGTTAGGTGAGAATTAAATCTGATAATGATTGTTTTATCGCGGCCCCCGTGCCCCCGATAAGTGTGCTCGACTTGTTTGTTTGTTTTTTTTTAAACGATTAAGGTTAGGCTGAATAGAACAATTACTATTATTGTCGTTGCCTGTTTTACCATTTCCTGATATTTTGGAGATAGCCTGTACGGACGCTGTTAAGCATTTGTGTATTATCCAACAAAACATCAGATTTTGCGTTATGATTGCAGTTTTATTCTTTAAATCATAAGGATTACAACAGTTAAGTCCATTTTATCTAAAACAAACTACAAAAAAATAGAGTATTGCTTAATAAAATGGTTACTGCTTAATACATAAACAACAAATCAAAAAAAAATGTTTTAAATTTTGCATTTATGTGCTTTTAAGCGCCTTACATTATTATTAATGCGATTTTAAACGCATTTGTGTTTCAAACTTTTGTTCTTGATATAATAAAAATGGATAGTACACTTTTGGACTTAATCTGTGCCTGTTTATTTAAATATGCCTTGGAAGAGCTATTCTTCGGCACGAACGGGCCGGTTGTATTGTGTTGCGTTCCGTTCAGTGAGTGAGTTTACAGGTGGCCAACTTCCCTAATCCCCCTTTTCACATTCCCTATTCCCTCATAAAGGCACGCACTTGCGATTCTTCGGATGTTACAAGTATCTATGGGTGACGGCAGCTGCTTTCCATTAGGTGACCCGTCTGCTCACTCTTCAAAAAAAAATTAATTTATATTATTATGGTTATCGACACCCTTGTGTCTGTCTACCTTAGATCTAAAACTATCATTATAGTTAAAACTACTACCAGTTTTATTGTCAATTGGCATCCTTACTAATATTATAAATGGGAAAGTGTGTTTATTTGTTTGTTTATATGTCCATAAAATCGAATCAAATCAATCAAATCAAAGTCTTAATATAGGTTATACATGCAAGTTACCAATACAGTCTTGCCATTACAATGGCGTGTAATTATGATATTATTTAATACATAATTACATTTTTCTTGTACAATTGAAAAAAATATGTCAAAGATAAAATAAAATTGATAAGTCATGCCACTAAAAAAAATTTAAAAAATGTCAAAAGATAAGATAAATAACTGCTGATTATAAATAGTGTCAAATTAGATTTTTTTGATTACGTCAATAAAGTTAAATTGATTTTATCTTTTCCACAAATACATGTAATCGCCAAGGTTATAAAAAGAGTTTTCTTTTAGCAACTTCGTAATCGGAGTTTTAAAATTAATTAAATTTAAATCGTTTTTTTTACTCGTAGACATATCTTCTATATACATCTAAATGACATCATCATCGTTCACGCTCTAAGGAAGCAACCAATCATCTTAATTTTTGCCATCAACTTAGTTGAAAGTATAGAAAGCAACATATACCACTTTTAGTTTTCAAAAAACATCACGTTTTTTGTAAAAATCTTATTTTTATCGATTATATTTACGAATTCCACGCGAGCAAAGCTGCAGACAAAAGCTAGTATCAAATATTTCAAGAACAAAATGGGAAACAAGTACAATACGACTTACTTCGGCTTTGATACTTATCATATATTTTGAGGGTTCTACACGGCGGGAACAAAGATCATGCAAAGGTGATGATGCAATACATTTTCAATCTTACGCCCATGAACTGAAGGTGCATTTTTGATATTAATGTTGTAAATGGTTTGGGTTTGTCAAACACGAAACTTGATGCACTCTAAATTGCACCCTCAGTTCATGGCGTAAGATTGAATTGAGGGTACATCTTAAACATTAATGTTGTAAATGGTGTCCATCGAGTATAGCTATTTTCAATCGTCCGCCATGAACTGAGACTGCAATTTGGATTGTGCACCTTTGCGTGATGTTTGTTCCCGCCGCGTAGAAACTCAATTATGTATAGCCTTTATCAATAACTTGATATGAATATGATCATAACTCACGGAGTGTTTTCCTCGCTGAAAGTTCCCCATAAATTATGTCCCACATTCAATGGTATCACAATACTAGGGACATATTTTATTCTAACACGCAATACAGAAGTACACTCGGCGGGCCGCTGACTGATTTGTGGGTCAATTTTCGTCCAACACGCCGAATTTAGGTGATTGTGGTATCCAATGATTAGTTGAACGAGTCCCCATACGCTCATACCAGTGGTTGTTAATTTTTAGAGGGTAATGAACAGTTTAATGTCCTCAAAAGAGCAGAAATTATCTAAGCCTAAAGCCGTTTGATAAACCGCGTAAACAAACATCACGCAAAGGTGATGATGCAATGCATTTTCAATCTTACGTCATGAACTGAAGGTGTATTTTAGATAATGTTGTAAATGGTCGTGTTTGACAAACGGTTTGTCACCTGACCTTGATGCACTCCAAATTGCACCCTCAGTTCATGTCGTAAGATTGAATTGAGGGTGCATCTTAGATATTAATGATTTGCAATGCAATTGTTCATGGCTATGAGTTATTTATATAATTGTTTGTGTTAAACTATAAATATTGTATAACTTATAAAGGTCCCTTAAATAAAATTGATTAAAAAAACGCCGTTTGTCCATCGCGCCTCGTCACCGTCAACGAAATTATTTCGGCCCGTTTTGGCTATTTCGTTATTTTGATGTCGTTTTCTAGAAAATCGGAAAACGCACCGTTTAAGTTAATCAAGAACACGTGTCAGCTGACAAAAACTCGTACAATTTATAATAATTGTAAAAATCTACCTGTATAGTGATATATACAAAATTCAATCAATTGTTTCGCTCGCCTGAAAAGTTGCTTCTTTTAACTTACATGGTGTTAGAACTTCAACGACGATAGGCGACAAGTTTCATTTGTAACTGACTTCCAAAAAAGGAAGATATTTCTCAATTCGACCGTATATATGTTTCTTTTTTATGTTTCACCACGCCTCACTCCGCCGTTCGGGGACCGATTTCGAAAATATTTCGTTGTTGTATAGGATATCGGTGCAATTTGTGTGATAATGCGATCCAGGAGACATCGAGGGACTCTTTGAAATTTATATGGAAACATATAGTTATTTTCACTTTTTCTGAAGTATTTCAGGTATATGTAACCAAAATATACGATTTTGGACAAATGTATACCCTGGTCCCGAAGGTGCTGTACAGAACTCTTGAATCCTTGTAGATAGCGAATCAGCGATTTCGGCTTTATCTAGACAACTTAAAGCAAATGCCACTTCATCGATTTCATCAACAATCATCATCATAATCATCACTATAAAGATGCTACGCACCGTTGCATTTTAACCGTATAATTGGGACGTCTCATGGACTTTTACATCAAAACGAGCGCTAAAGATTAAGCTTTTGGCATCTGTTTTTAACTAAGAAAGTATCTGATAAACAGGATTCACGAAAAATCGAAAAACCGAAATAATCTGCCGAGAAAATTATAGTCGGGGAGGTGGGAATGCTATTTTTGTAGTAGCTCGAGCGTCGTTGAGACAGACGTTTTGTAGATTACCTAAAACGTTGAATAAAATAATAAGGGCATTTAAAATAAAATAATAAGGACGATACATAAATTTTAAGGTTATAATTATAAAATAATATTAAATATTAAAAAATAAAAAAATATTAAAAAAAAAACTCTTAGAAAATTTTGTCAAATGTTTAATACATCTATTACACGATTTTAGACTGCAAGGCCTAAAGCATTTAGTTGAATGTGATATAAAATCTAGGAAGCTTTATTATGAAACTAGTTGGTGCCCGCAACTTCGTTGTGCAAAATTTTCCTGACATAAAAAGTATTCTATATGTTGCCCAGCTATTATACAAATAAAGATAATCCTTCAAGTATCTCCTGAGATTAGCGCGTACGAACAGAAATCTTTTTTTTATTGACATGTGTTCTATTACTGTTCCTTAGCACACACTCCAATTTTACTGTTTTATTGTACATGTGTCTATAAGGCTTTGTTGTTTTATGTTATTACAGGCTTACCTTACATTCAAATCATCAGTGATTTGAATGTAAGGTAAGCCTGTAATAACTTATGACCTGAAATATTCTTAGGCATATTTTCACACCTCTGACAGTCTCCATGACATTTCGGTAAATAAAAATAACTTTTGATGAACCGAACCAAGTAAGAAATTTGATTTTTATACTATGATAATCAGCCTCTACTGGCATAATCTGACGCGTTAGAGTAAATACAAAATTGGGCTTGAGCTCCCCTACTATTTCGAATTTACTTCTCCGAAGCCGCAGAAAAAAGCCAGTCAATAACATTCCAATACGACTGCTCCAATTTTCAAAATTCAAAACACACTTTTCATGCTAATGATAACAGCAAATTGACGAAGCTGTTAATTCCACGAAGATGTATAGCGCCAAAAATGCGCCGTACCGTTTTTGATACAGAAGATTTACGGTGTAATAAATACACATTAAAAGGGAAGTACTTTTCCGCTTACATTATTTTGCCATTCGTTTCCTTTATTTCTATTTGTCCGGACTAATCGAAAGCTGATGTAGGACATCCGATTGAATTATGGCTCGAGGGATCTATTCTGTGGGCAAAAAATCTAATCTTGGGGTTTTTTTTTTCAATAAAGTAGAAAGCTACGGCAAGGTTTTAATTTTATCGAAATGGAAATAATACTGAAGGTTTTTTTCTTATTATATTCAGGAGGCAAGCCAGCAGACGGTTTACCTGATGGAAAGCAACTGCCGTCGCCCATGGACACTCGTGACATCTGAAGAGTCGCAGGTGCGCTGCCGGTCTTTATGAGGGAATAGGTATAAGGGATTAGGGAAGTTGGGCCACCGGTAAACTCACTCGCTGAACGAAACACAGCACAACGCCGTTTCACCCAGTTTTCTGCGACTCCGGTCAGGCCGGCCCATTAGTGCCGAAGCATGAGCAATCCCACGGCAATGAGCAGCCCAAAATTTCGAGTACATATAGGTATTTACCGGGTACGTGCCCATCTCCGCCGTGAGACGTCTTTCAAGTGAAATCGAAATGTTTATGTAAATTTGATTATTTTTTTTTATAAAAACGTAGCAAACGAGCAAATCCAACCTCATGGAAATCTACTATCGTCACCTATGAGTTATATTGTTTTGTCTTTTTCCAGTTTCAATTTCGGCTGCATTAAAGACTCAATCAACATAATATATTCTATTTTAACATATTCTACCCCCACTTTACTCGTTTAAAACTAATTTAGGTGTGAACAGAGTAGAGTGATGATGACGACATGGAACGCGTGTCCGGCATGAATATTGATGACGTCACATGTCACTAGTCAGCTCACAGCTCACAGCCTAATCCCTTGTCCCAAAATCCACATTGCTGATTCCGCACTAATAATGGTTAGATAATATTATATTGGATGTAATTATAATTCCCGTAACAATTGTAATTGTAATTGTAAGCTGTCATAATAATAGTGTTTGTTGACATCTTAAGAGGATTGTGTAACAAACGGTTTACATACAACGGGCCATAACGTTGTCCACCTTCTATAACCTAACCTAGGGTAATGATTTTTTTAATATGTTGTGGAAATGCCTCAAAATTAGGCTTTTATGTTTTTTTATTATTTAAATACAAGCTGGTGCCCGAAACTTCGTTGCGCAAAAATTTGTATTTGTGTAAAAAAGATTTATTCAAATCCGTCCAGTAGCTCCAGACATTAGCGCGTACAAACAGACAAACAGACAACATTTTTCCTGTCGATTTGTGATCTATTATTGTTCCTAGCCCCCCTAACATTGATAATATTGTAAAAATACATAATACAAATATATTTTCATTTAAGTGGTTTCATACAAAACAAAAATGTTTTAATATTTTCAAATGTAGTATAAATATTTAAAAATCAAAAACATGGAAGTCTAGTTCAGCTGCATTCCCACAACATACTCGTACTATAAAATCATGACTCCAGGTGAGGACTTAGGTCTTAGAGGGTGGAAAACGTTGTATGAGGCCCGTTGTATGAAAATTGTTAGGTATACAATCCTCTTATACAAAAAGATGGTGAAATAAAAGATAAAAGTTTGTTTGGTGTATCATCTTCGAATTAACCTTTGCAAGTCTTGAAATATCCAGGGAAATCCAGGGAAGACTTCGCTCACGTGGAATTAATTTTTTTTATAATAGCCTCTCCATGCTTTCTAATCTATATGCCATAAATCAAGTCCATTAGTTGTTTCGTAAGGGCTTAAAGAAAGGGCAAACAAACAAACACACTTTCTCATTTATAACATTAGAACGGACAAAATGTATATCTTCAAATATCACGACTTCGTGATAATAAACTTTTATTCGAAGTTCTTTTAAGGCCGGGTAGTGAAAAAAATTGACCAACATTTTAAAGTCTAGTAGTTTGCTGTTAATTATCTTTTTGCACCAATAAACAAAACATATTTATCTATATACTACGCGATATATATAATACGCGAGTGGAAAACTTTGTACCCCTTTTTACGAAAGACGCGTAGATGTAAAAGCACAAAATTTCTTCCAGTTGTAGTTGATACGGAGGAGGAGCGTGGAATATCAATATTATTTTAAAATATGCTTCAATCTTGCATATTTCAATAAATAAAATGCTACGCACACTATAATACTCACACAACAATATTTTAACACGACACGATAATCATACACGAAATAGTCTTTTGTTTTTAGTTTAAGTCTTTTTTTTTTAAATAAAATTTAATGGCCAGGTAACGAGACCTTCATTCCGAATCGAAGTCTGAGAAAAGATCATATTTTTGTAGCTCCTCTACACGATGGATTAAAATATATATATTATATGGTCGAATTTTGACCACAGGGTGACCTGTCGTATAAAAAATTTCGTCGAGGGCATAATCAAGTACATATTGTACTAAAAGATGCAGTACATATTGTAGACTGTTGTGGATGACGACATGTTAACCGTACATTTTTCCGGGTTAAAAAACTATCTTTTGTTCTTCCTTGACTCTAAGTGCCTCCGTGCCAAAATTCCGAAAAAACGATTCGACGGTTCTGGGACGAGCACACAACCAGACAGACGGACAGACGCATCAGGAATAAAGCATTATGTATTTACTTTATTTAAAGTTTTCACGCTAGAACTTGATTTTCAACAAGTTTAATCTCTCGTTTCAAGTTGCAGTTTCAATTTAAGTTGCTCTAAACGCCTGGAAGGTTCCGAGAACCGTCGTTAATGCTTCAACAAATTGACCTCCACTTCCAATGTTATGAATGTCCACAATATTCCCCGAACCGATATGGGTCATCCTTGGCAGATAAACTGGTTTACCAAGGAAAACTCACCTTTATGTCGTGGATGTAGGGTTCATCTTGAATCCCTCTGGTTTGAGCTTTAGGTCAATTGATTGTCAAATTATAAATTGAACTAATTTGCGGTCCTGTGGTCGAATCGAGCGTGGAAATATTGAATTATGTTATTCGTATTGATGCTGGACATTGTGTTGGGTGAATGAAGTGGCTTTACCACGAGTTTGAATCAATAGAAATTTGTCAGTAATCACTTATAAATCCATCTTTTATTGTGTCTCGAACCAGAAGAACAGTGAAAATTTAACAATGATGTAGAAACACTATTTAGCTGAATATACATAAATATGATATTAAAATATAAAGGAACATGCATATAGTATGATTATAAAGGAGCTTACACACTACAATTCGTCGATACTCGATAAGGACTACGTAAATTTTTAGTATGGTTAAATTTTACAGCGCCCCTAGCGGTCACTTGAGGCACTAAATTTGCCATACTAAACATTCTCGCTATCGAGTATCGAAAAATATTATTGCTTCAAACTCATGGTAAGGCCACAGGTTGTTCAATGCTCATCCACACACCATACCTATATTGTAAATGGGAAAGTGTATTTGTTTATTTGTTTGTCCTTAATGCCATAACAAAGCAACCAACCGACTCGACGTTTGGTAGAAAGTTGAAAAGATTAACATTAGTTTATTTTGGTCATGGAAAATATGACTTTTTCAAAGCATATACACGTAATTTTACGCGAATTTTTAAATCCCTTGCGAGTGCATCTAGCGAGCAAATGTTAGCATGATTTAAGACATATTTTTAAAACTGCCGAATTTTTGCGTGAATGGATGCTTTAGGACCGGAAAACGATTTGATATTAAAACAATGTGGATTCGATGTATAGACATTTAGACAAGCTAGATAATGAAATCGCTAATTTACA
This sequence comes from Cyclargus thomasi, assembly GCA_026546445.1. Lineage (NCBI taxonomy): Eukaryota > Metazoa > Arthropoda > Insecta > Lepidoptera > Lycaenidae > Cyclargus > Cyclargus thomasi. The sequence goes on along the minus strand of JAOTAV010001720.1, from coordinate 25,042 downwards.
AGATTAATCAAAATGTTATAGAAAAAAATAGTATTTACTCGAAATTTGTAAGTCGGATTAAACAATTTTCTTTCAATAGTTTCGGTTGACGGCCTAGCAACCAAACAAACAGTTTCGCGTTTATAATTAAAGACATAAGTAGAAGGAGCGGGTAACTACCATTTATAAACTGCCGGATTTTTGTGTAAATGTACTCTTTATGACCGGAAAAAATGATTTGGGATTGAAATAACATACTTTTCACGCATAGCGAGATAGAAAAGCTATATGATGAAACCGCAAAATTTCAAGATTTATCGAAATTTTATAGGAAAACATTAGTATGTACTAGAAGGTTGTAAAATGTTAGCTATTCGCTTCTTCCACTTATGTATTCAACTGTGATTATTTTTGATGGCCAAGCCCTTGTCTTAATCACTAATCCTTCACGTCTTGAAGAAGCTTGAGTTTTATCCTTCACATACATCTCATTAAGCTAATTATCAAAGTCCCAGTGATCACGGCTTTAGGATTATACGGCACAGAAACTCTTTAATCTTACCCTCTCAAAGCATTAAACTGGCAAACTTTTAATTTTGTCATATTAAAAACGACGCTCCTCGCCCCAATTACCCTTTTGTAATGTGCCTTCATAGAGACAGATGTTTGTTATTTGAATACGAAAAGTTTCGGTGTATCTCCGGTCTTTTAAGTTAAGGATACATAACAGAAACCAGCATTCCCTGATTAATTGTATAAAATGGAATAGAATGATTTATTTCAGATAAATAAGTAAAATGACCATAGTGTACAACAAAGTGTGTAACAAGATAAAACAATAATAGTAATAGTAAATCAAAGTTAGTAATGTTCGTAATTATTCCCTTCATAAATTAAATTATACCCTTGACTATCCTTATTCAATGTTCTTGGATAGGACAGTCAAAATATACTATAACAGTTGCTCTTAAACTTTTAGTCCATTCGAGACAATTTTTGCTAAGCCGCATACCAGCTTTAAAGTAAAAAGGCTTAATAAATGTATTTTTTAAGTTATTGTCTTGTTGCATTTCACCTTCTTCTACAACAGAGAAGATTCCAGGGACCACTAGTGGTCCGCAGACCACTTTCCATTCTATAGGAAAATTAGTCTGTAGTCTAATGACGCGTGCGCGGAGATAGGACGAGGTGCTAAAATCGTATCATGGCATACACTGTTAATCTAGTTAAAAATTTAGAGACTAAATTACAGCCTAATTTTCCAATAGAGAGTGGTCTACGGACTACTAGTGGTCCCTAAAATCCTTTCAAATGGAACCTCGAGCCAGGTTTCCATTTAATCAGTCGCTGGAGACCAGCTAGCCGACGCAATGCTGAAGAAGCCTGCTAGATGTGCCGCTGTACAGGACCCTATAATCTCAGTCAGCTAATATTCTATCTATATATTATATCAAAATTCAATAAGTAATCTTGTCGTGATTAGATAAAATAAAAATATAATTAGTTTTGGTATAATTAAAAATGACTATTATATTATTATTATATTCGGCCTATAGTGTCCCACTGCTGGGCAAATATCGATCGATCCTGGGACACGATTGACCACTCTTTGTTTAACACCAGTTCGAACCCCGTCCTGACCTCTCGACATAATAATAATAATATCTATGTACGCTTCACACCACGTCAGTCTGGCCCTGTGCTAAGTACCCGAGGGACTTGTGTTACAGGTACCAGACAACGGAAATATATTTAATACTTTTATACTATACACATATTTAAGATTTTTATTATATGATACACATATTTAATGCACATCCAAGACCCAGGAACATTGAAAAACCCGCGACCCCCGGCGTAAGCTACCAACGTGCTTACCAACTGAGCGACAGAGGTCGTCTTATCAAATCAAATCAAATATACACCAATAGGTGCAGGAATTTTTTTACACTTTTTAAAATTTTCCTTTTTTATTATTAACCTTTCAAGTACATTACAACGATTTAATACAATGATTCCTTGTAATGTTTTTATAACGAAAATTACTTTAAGTTGATCATTATTCCTACAGACTGCCTTCCATCTTCCTAACCATTTGACCTCAAATCAATCTGGTGATCCAGCGCCCCGTGAGGTCCGTTTACAGATGCTATAAAACCTCTTTTTGACATATCCGTGGCAAAATCCCTAACCGATACCACCCTTTACTCCGTTAAGGTGTTAAGAAAAGCCGCAACCTGCACGTGAAAATGAACCCTAGATTTTAATATTAAGGTTGGTTTCGGTATGGCTTGAGAACCTCATTTATTAAATCTCAAAGGTGCCGCGCGGCGCGGCGGTCTCTTTGAAGCCGCCGACGGTAATTACATAACGCAGGGCTAGGGCTAGCTCACTCCAAATTGAAAATTACATCTCATTAGCGAAGATATTGCAGGGCTGTTTGTCTGTCAGAGATTTTTTGGCTTTGGCGCTGTTTAAGATCATTAGTCATAACTAATTACGTAAAGCTGGTACTAGGTATAAATACAGATGGGGCGTTTTATAGGATACCTACCTAATAAACATTTATATATAATAATAATAATAATCTTTATTTATAAATAAACAGTTACATTAATAGGATAAAGAATGAAGTTACCTAGTAGGCATTAACCTGTATCAGGCAACTACGCTCTTCCATTTTATCTTAAATAACATGAGAATATATATAGGTGTGTATTTCTCTAAACTCCTTCTAAACGACTAGACTGATTTTCATGATTTTTTATGTGTTTTCAAGGTCAGAGAATGATTTAGGCTCACAAATCAGCCCGATAGGACAACACCTACCGGGTCCGCTAGTTTGTGTATAAAATTAAAGATTTATTTAACCCATCGTAACATTTTGATATTTTTTATCGTATCTTTGTTTGTTTTTTTCTGTTAATTGTATGAGTGTGTGTGCTTTTTTTTAATCTTTATTGTTTCTCTTGTAAATGTGTATGTGATGTCTGATATGTCAAACAAATGTCTATTATTATTATTATTATATGACGTCATTGTCTAGTTAGGCAAATAATAAGCTATAATAATGTAATATAACAGGAAAGTCCTGAATTTTTTTACTGTAAACCATTTTGTGATTTGAAGGTTGGATTTGTTTTTTTTTTTTTCAACATTTGCCTTAAACATGTTGGTTATAACTCATAGGTTTCGGTCATAACGTATCGGTTTCAAAAACAGTTACAAATATCCTTGCACAAAAAAAACGCCATGTAGTCGTCAACCCTAATATTTACATACTCTATTTCCTGAGGTTTCCATTACAAGCAATGAGCTGGTGGATTGTTCCCGAGATATGCCGGACCATAATGTTCAAGCACTCATCATTCTGCACTGATCATTAAAATTGGCCGAGCTCGAAATTCAAATTTCAAATTTTGCTTCTTTATAAATATTGATCAATGGTTTATCTAACTAAATTGATTCAAACTTTGAAGCACACATCAATACATTTTTTTCGTCTATGGTTGAAGCTAACCAAAAAATAACTCTATCATGTTTGAAAATAAAAGTGGATGAAGCAGATAATTAACATTTTAAATTCTCCCGGATTTTTGCGTTATTACACCAGAAAAAATATTTGACATTTAAATAGTGTGGGTTTGATGTATAGCTAGATACACGAGGTAAATAATGAAATAGGGAAGTTACAAGATTTGCTAAAATTTTCAGGGAAAAATTTTTTATAAACTCAATCAAAGGTTACAAAATGTTAATTATCCGCTTCTTCCACTTATGTCTTCATTTTATTGTCTATCGGCCGAATATCAAAAGGTAGAGTTCTAAATTCAAATTTTGCTTACTTATTAATAATATCATACATGTGTTGGGGTCGCAGTTGTATAAAATAATTAAATTTCAACAGCCGGTAAATGTAAGGTATCATTTAAACATCGATTTCCCATTTTTTCCGCAAACCGTAAATATAACGGTAAAGCAATCAGTAGCCAAGTACGGCAATCAGTTATAATAACTACGTTCTATTTCTCAATATTTTTAACGGTTGGTTAAGTACAGAAGCGTAAAGATCGGTTACATAAAAAACTAGTCAAATTACCAACAAAATTCTCACGCTTTAATACATTTCGATCATTGCTCGGTCATCGCTCACCGTTCAATTACATCCAAAATCGAACAAAAAACTAAAGAGTTCTTATTAGATAAAAAAAAAACTTATTTCAAAATTTGAAAATCGAACAAAAAATTAAGATAAAAAATTCTTATTGGAAAGCGTCGCTGAAATGTTTCTATATTTCCGATTGTAATTAAAAATCATTGTCATTATTGTGTGACGAAGTGAGTGACGAATTAAGAGGGGCGGGCGTGCGCGGGGCGTGGTTTAGATCAAAGAAACCGCCGGCCGCGGGGGCAGTTGTTGCGAGCGAGATGGAAAAACGAGATGGTGATCGCCGATAGATTTATTGCACCGTGTTTCCAACCATATCACCTGGACGTCAAGGTTGATAATTTCTTGCTCCGTGACGTGATCGTGCGAGCGAGAGGCTCAAATGTTTGTGTAGTAGTGAGGAGACGGGTTGATTCAAGATTACTGGAATGGCGCTTAGTGCTGGCTTTTATCGATACTGCTAATTAGATATTTGTTTACTGTCTTGGGCGTTATTTGCGAAGGTCAAATAGGGCTAAGTCTCATATTCCATTACCATATATAATTATTATTAAAACAATGTAGTAATGAAGTGATAAGCATAGTATGGTAGGTATTATAAATATTTTTGTCAATCTTTTTAGTAAGAGATGCATTTCGTTAAAAGTATTAATAATTTGAAGTCATAAAAAAGTACCATGTTTTGATGATTTTGATGTAATTTTAGAACCTTAACATAATTGTCTAAAATGTATTATTTTAAATTATAAATACGACGAGGAGGGCTACAAATCTCAGGGTAGATTTGGGCTAGATAGATATTTTTATGTCAAAATGGTCCCAAAAAAGTCCTAAATAACATGGAGTCTTCTAGTTGACTACCCCTTTGCGTCGATATTACATTAGTGACGTCTAAACATAATTAAAAAAAAAACAATTTAAAACTTTAAAACATATAAAATTAATCGATAAAGTCCCATCACTAGTCATAAATATGAGCCGCTAAAGAAGCTTACGTCATTGACGTATTGTTTATAAACCGAACAGCCTTTTGGGGCCCTAAACCGATTTATACGATTAAGTATTAGGCCCTTTACTCACAGAGTTAAGTATTCCTTTACTGTCATCATCATCATTCATTAAATATTTTAAATTAATATTAAAATATATACATGTAAAAGTATATGTATTATTATGGAATAAAGACATGACATTTATTTGAAAGAAGGCAGAGGCTTAAAGTGCCCACTTTTGAAGGTATTGACTCGATATTTGACAAAAAAAAAACCCTTTCAAATTTCCAATTCCATTATATCACTCTTAGCAGTTATGTTAAATAATAAATCTCTTTATTTGAATTTAGTAGGCAAAGAAAATAGTAACATTAGTCGATATAACAAAAAGTATAGAAAAATACTGTTAACGGGTGCTCAAGAAACGGAAATACAAAGAGACATTTCAAATTTAAAAATTTAATTATAACACAGGTGAAGAAAATATCTAATCAGAGCGGGAAATCTAAACTGCTTGGTCATTAGGAGAGACCTAAAATTACGGGTGCGTCGGCATGAAAGGGTTGCACAGACAATTTCCATATAATTTCTTTTATCCTCACACAATGTACATCGCTGGAGGTGCTATAATGTTGGCCTGCGTGCGTGATAATTTTAAGCTTCATGAGCACAATTAATTATTAAAATTGAATATAACATGGTATTATTTATGTAGAGTTCTAAGTGGTACTAACCCATTACAATCTAGATTCACCAAGCTCAAGCAAATTATGTTTAAAGAAGAAGGAAATTTAAATTAATCTGTTCCTTTTTCTCTGTTATTCTCTATCACAATTTCTCTATCCAGTTCCTACTCATAGCCATTATAGAAAGAGATACTGTGACTTTGCCTATGGCTGAAAGTCACAGATTGACAAAGGTCAAAGCGGACTATATCTTGTCTACTAGATGCGGACATCCGCATGCATCCGCATCCGGAAGTCGGCCATGTTTGATAGGATTCCATACTCAAAGAGATAAAAACGGGCCCCATTACTTTGATTTCGATGTCGGTCCGTCTATCTTGAGCTGTATATCAAGAAAGATAATAGCTAGATATTGTGTTTATTTCTTTTGTCGTTAAGGGGGGGCCGCCTTTAAAGGCAACAGAAATATACCTACTCGTATACAAAAATGTGATTTATTTGCCAATTTTTCTTATTATATTAATAGATGTCGCTGCTGTTCTTGCGGATCGCACTAATGCTCACACGACGATAGTTTTTGTAGACTAACAACATGCAATAATATGTTTTCTCATTTCCCACTCGCGCTTGGGCGATTTTTTTCTTTAAAAACAATGTCAGGGATTATATATTTCCGCATTGTTTAATTTGTTGGATCTAAAATCTACATACGTCAGTGTTCTTATGAATTATATTATTTTGATTTCGATTTAAAAATACCGTGTGCCCTTACAGCAAACAAAGGGTTCCTATTTTCGTGAAACAAAAACTTTATATCACATTCCAACGTCTAATAGGTATCAAATACTCAAAAAATACACGTAGGTAGTGAATTGTTACTAATTATGTCGAAATAGGCGTTAATAGAACACCTAATGCTCAATTTTATGACCCCAAAGACGCCGACAGAGAGCCTTCCGTTGTTTTTATTAGTTTTTTTTTTAATCTAACTTTTTAAGTAAATATGGCCAGCGAGTTTTTTTTTCTTTTTACCGGTGTTTTGATCCGAACGTCATATCCTGTTTTATTATGGTCGTTAATTGACGTAAATTAACTTGTACCGAGTTTTAGAGTCAACGAGCAGATGGATTGCTTAATGGTAAGCTGATGGCTGTAAGCTTATTGGTTTTTGAAATTTAAATATTACGCTATCTCTGTGCCTGTCACGTAATTTTTTTTTCACAAAGATATTTGGAGCTTCGCCTAAAATTATAACAAGGCCCACGTGTAAAATATATGTATACCATCCAGGGGTCTTACACTCAAACGGCATATTCAAGACGACGTCTTTTCACGTTTGTTAATAGAACGAATTTCGATGAGATCGTTCAAGACTCAAAACGGTTTCTGAGTACTTTTAACGGTTCCATAGAACTTGATGAGTGGCAGGCGACAGTCCGTATGTCTTCTATCATGCTTTTTCCGCGTAACTTTCGCCACGAACCGTATTAGCGATGATGATCTGTTACTAGTACTTTGGGATATTTACTATTTTGTAGAACAGATTGTATTCCCTTTTAAGACGCTGATAACTCACTGTCAACTCTTCTGATATTTCGAGTATATACGACAGCAGCTGCTTTCCACAAACTGTCTACTCGTTTGCCTTTTAATTTCATAAAAAAAGACATTAGTAATATTTGAGACCCCCTCGAGAGTCGAGCCATATAATATTATGATTTAGTTGCGACAGTATTCACTAACCTCTTTTGTTAAGAGCCGAGTCCTTACTCAATATCGCACTTAAAACCGTCGTATTACCTATTAAACACACTCGTGCAATCAGGTTAGAGTACTAAGAAAATGAATCTGTCAGATCAATTTAACCAAGTCCAAAAGAATAGGTACCATTGCGCCATAATTTATAGCAAAGCGCGAGCTATAAGACTATAATAGCTTTCCAGACTCTCAATAGGTGCGAGAGAGACGGAACGAGGTGTGGGAGAGAGATGCGAGACCAGAAGCGCCGCTCCACGTCAAAATACTCGGTCCATTCGTTTTATTACCCCGCCTCTAGGGATGAGACGTTGTTGTCGAAGTCGATAAGTTTATCGACATGTATACAGTATTAATAATATAAATATTTTATTGTTCAGTCGTATAAAAAGAGAAAGAAACAGGCGTACAGCTACGTTTTGATTACGTCAGAAATTCTGACATGAATGTCAAATATTAATGTCTTTATGCAGTTTACACTGGACACTTGGGCGCAATTTGTTGTTTACAAGCCCTTTTACTTGTATTTTTAAGGAATCACAAGTTTTCTCAGCACGTTCTGAATAGCGGTATATCTGATTACAAAATCTTACTTTTTGAGTTCATTTGTCTAGGGTATTTCTCAATAAACCAAATATTATCATATGTTTCCGTATCAACTTCAAGAGCTCCCCTCCATTTCTTATATGTCCCATCAACAGATCACCACTTTTATAAACATGGTATCAAATTAAAGTAATGTCCTGTACAACTGCAAAATAATTATGAATATCGTCCAACAAATGGCGAAATAATCAGTAAATAAAATTGAACATACGAAGAAGACTATACGAACGAACCTCTCCTTCTTTTTTGGAAGTCGGTTTAAAAGCACGTTATACGAAATTTGAAATATTTAATAATAGCCCAAATTTTCACATTACAAACAAACAATAAGTTTCATACGCTTAAAGGAAGGCATTGCTAATAAAAATTTTCATAGTTTCATATTTCATAGTTTGCGAAGTTACTCGGTAACAGCCAAATTTAGAAAACTATCAGCATATCATTCACTGTCATGTTCCTCATTCGAATATCGATACTTACAACCACATCCCTATAAACCCATAGCGGCGACTTCAAAAGAGCCCACCTCTTTGATGTGGCCGGCGGCGCGAGCTCAAACGCCGTAAGCGACACGTCCATACGTCATCCCGCTGTCATTATGACGCCCCGGAATGTATGAGACTATAAATTGACAGCCTTAATAGCGATTACTCGATGTCACATTCAATTAGCAAATTAATCGATACCTGTGATTGATGTTGTTAGGTAACTTCGCCATGAGTATGTTTTAATATTGCTGTTAGGAACTCCAATGTAAGTTTCGGCGACGGTGGCCGGTTTCATTGAAACAGGCCAGGTTGAAGTTATTTTATGGTGTCCAAGCGCAGAACACAAGAGCACTATTTCTTTGCTGTCATAAGTCATAACTCAATGAAGCGGATGACCGATACGTCTGGAGAGAAATGCCCGATTTCTTGGACCGACTTTATATGCCCATCCATCATGATCTGATGGATCATCTTGTCAGACGATCAGATGATCAACCTACATTGTCCTAAGTCCTAACCAATCTACGGGAACCCACGACTTCCACGACAAGAGCCACGCTCACTACCACTGGACTACGGCGTGCTGACTATCTTACTAATTATATAAATGCGAAATGTTTGTGAGTGTGTGTTAACAAACACACCGCAAAAGCAGCGCCGAAAACGAAAAAAAAATCTGCGATTTGAATGGGCAAACTCATGTCGCTCGAGCCTGGGGTATGCTTGGTCATACGAATCACCAAAAAAAGTTTGCTTTGCTTTGGCCAAATCCACGCGCCAACACGCTGGGACGCGGGACACGGTGCGTTAGCGTTTGTAACACGGGAATCACACCTGTGCAACAGCGGTGCAAACCGCGTACTTCATATTTTGTGAGAATACTCACTAATAGACTGAGAGCTAGTAGCAATTTTTGCGTAGGTATTTGAGGCAAGCTAAAACCTTGTAGTGTTTCTTTATTTTATACCCCAATACGGAATTGCAGACCTGGCTGGTCAGAAGCTGGGCTAAAAAAATACTAAAAAAAGAATTTTTTATAAATATATGAGTCTCATAGTTTAGTGTTAAGAAATTCTGTATTAAAAATATCAAGTTGCCACAAATACATTTTTATAGTTTGCAAGTCATTTCGCAAACTATTTTTACATACACCTGGCAACCACTAAATCATCTGGCGTATGATTTTTTCTATTCCTTAAATATTCAACTACAACATAGAAAAAAATACATATTGACTCAAATATATTTTTGGAATATTTTTTGTCATTTTGGGTAAGGTGTAGGGGTAGGCCCCGCTTCAGCCAGGTCTCTTGTATCGTATAATAGGCTACTTGACATAATTATTTTTCGTGCTAATCGTTTCATAACCATCCCTTTCATCGAAGAAATCTATTATTTCAATATTTTATAACAAAGAAATCCATAAAAATGTTCTCTGATTATTTCGCCTTTCAAATGCCGCCAAAAACACGATGAGTTTACGATCCGCCATAGTGTGACGTCACACTAGGAGTATATGGTACTCTTTATTCAAAAATGTACTTGTAATATAACTTAATATTTTAAGTAACATTTTTTTTTATTGAAAAACGAATAGTCTAAAGTGTCATAAACATTAAACAAAAATGAAATGAGCTGAAATATATCTGTATTTCAGGCAATTTCATACTAATTTATTTATTAATTTACTAATGCGTTCATCAAATTTTTAATATTTTTTAAATAAAAAGACATTAAACTACTACTAACGTGACTTCACATCCTGATCGGAAGAACCTTAAAAGCGTTTTCGTCGTTACATATAAAATCATATTTACAATTCCACTTTATTTATCAAACATATTTGAAATACGATTCCCTAGACCGATTTTGACTATGGATATGCGTTTGTTTATTAAAATTCAATATGAGTCAAGTAGCCTATTAAAGTTAGAGGGCGCCGAAGGAATCACGCACGGGGTTCTGGTGGGGGCCAAAACCGGCCCTGAAATTAAAAAAAAATGGTTTAGCAATCTAGACTTTTTGCGAGACTAAAGCTGAAAATAAACTGTCAGACGCGACTTACGGACGCGGTTTACTGCCGCGTTGGAGACAATAATTAAACATTGAAGTGTGCAAACTATAAGGCATAGGACGCGGACGTGTCTGTACTCTGTCGCATCCGTAAGTCGCATTCGATATATTTTTTTCAGCTTTAGGGCCTGATTCACAACTTTCTGGTGTCGGATAGATATTATGGATAGCCTATACGGCACTTATCAGGAAGCCGTGAAAAAGGACATAATACAATTAAAAAGTAATGATCAACAATTTTTATTATAATTGTCTATACTTATATTAATAAAACAGTGGATAAGGCCAGTTCTGTATATTGAATTAAAAATACTTGAAGGCGTCTTTATACACGTAAAAACCTCTCCACACTAAGCGGATTTGATACGGAGTGAAGTGAGTTAGAGGATAACATTCACTATAGTTTCAACTGCTGTCTAAACCACCAAATCCGCTTAGCGTGGAGAAGCTTTAGCGTGTATAAAAACGCCTTTAAGTTTTTTTTTAATTTTCGTTCAATATACACAATTGACCTTGTCTATAGTTTTATTAAAAGTATCGACAATCATGATAAAATTGTGGAATTGAAAACAGAAAACAAAAAAAGTATTAAATCTCCAAAAACAAAAAAAGTAATATCTCCATGGCTCTTACTGAAAACCAGCGTTGTAAACTGTTTGCAACACATGCTAAGTAGGGGCCAATTTGGTAACACCTTATATTGAAATGTTTTTATTTTTTTACTCTGAATGTATGTTTTACCAAATAAAGTTAATTTCTTTCTTTGTTCTTTCTTTCTTTAAAAAATATTATTGGAGATAAAATAGGGGAACTATGTATTACTTCTCTCTTAAATAATAAATATTTTTCATATAAATTAGCCAAATCGGCTCAGCCGTTCTCGAGCTTTAGCGAGAGTGACTGAATAAAAAAATGTTTTCCTTTAAATATAGGTTTTATTTAACAAGGAGCTAAAATCGGGGGTCTTAACTTTTAAAGTTCATTTACTAACATCACTAAAGTAGTTCATAGAACTACGACGCATTTTCAAACTCTTTAATCCTTTTGAATAAAAAAATCCTTTGTATATTCTCATAATTATTATAACCCGTTTGTATATTCAACATATTATTTCAACTGCAGTAGCTACATTTCTAGAAACTATTTTCAATTTGTGTCAAAATGTATAATTACGCAGTCATAGATACAAAGACATTGTTTACCTTTGTCTGGCAATTCGCCAATCTTTCCCGTCAGCGACACGTTGATTACGTGACTCCGGCAGAACCTTCACCTTACTCCGACCACTTGTGACTATATAAATTTAACTTTAAGAGCAACGAAATAAAGATTATAATCGTGAACTCGGACGAAAGTTTAACCAGAACGAGCATATCCCGCTCAAATGAAATAATATGAACGTTTGTTAGGACAAACACCGTGACTGACACGTGACTGTGACGGAGGTCTGAGAAAATTACCCGCTGCTGCTATCGCCGACTTCGACTAATGTTCCTGACAGTTACCTGATTTTGTGCAGTGTAAAGATACAGAATAGCGGAAGTATAATGAGTGTGGCCTTTACATGTGACCAATATAATAATGGGTTCTGCTGATGGGGCTGGCGCGATTTTGTAACGCGTCAGGTATGTTCGCAGACGCCGGAGTGGACGGCTTTGCCGCAATAATGCGAAAAAGATCTGCATCCCTGATGAGAAGAGTTCGCGGCAGCTCCAACAGTTACCTACGACTTATTGCAAGTCGAATGGACACTGATTGTCCTTTTATGATAAAATGGACACAGTTGCATACACTCATATGATTATTTTTCTGTGATCTTAATTTTAATGTGTGTGTATATAATTGTTTCTTATCATTGAAATCATATTCAATGTAATGGTTTGTAATGTTTTTAGTTTCCTTTTCTATATGGACTGTGCACGAACTGTCTGAAATAAATGATTGAATTTGAATTTGGGCGTGTATGTGTCCCCTATATTTTTAACGGGCCCACCACTTATTCCGACTACTGCATCTCCCGTACCATCAGGATCGACAGGGATATCTGACCACGAAAAACCTTTGATATGATCTAAGGTAGCCTGAGAGACATGAGAACGCTGTCTTAGAACCCGCAACGGAATTAATCAAAGGGAAGTTGAGGAATAGGAAGTATTTCAATTTCCCTGCCCGAACAAACCGGGAGGCATCAAAGTTGCGAGAGCCAAATGTGAAAGAACTAAATGGGAAGCACTAAGGGAGTAAGCTATACACTGTTAAAAATTTCCATAGTAAATTTTTTAAATTTTTGTATAGTAAGTTTTTACGCACCACATTTTTTGAAATGTGAAACTCTGTCATGCAATTTTACTACACAATTTATTACAGAATATTTGTAAAAATACTACCTATTTCGTATTTGAGCTATTACAAAATGTAATATTACAACAAATACGTGTTTAAATTCCAATACAATACAAGATTTTGTAATTTTAGGATAAAATTACAAAATTAAAGAAAAAAAGACTTATTCAGCCATCAATCTGGTGTTAGACTGATACCAAACTGGACAGATTCAGCGTTGAGCCTTCGCCTTACATGAAACCAAACACGCTGGTTAACGTTAATGTGTTATTAAATATTTTTTCTTAAGTAAACAAACTAGTTCTCAAATAAGGAACCAATAATGTATTACAGAAATTGGCCACCCAGGTATCTACGCAAATTTCCACTAATAAAGCCAAATAATATATAACGACCGCAGCGCAAGTTATAAATATATAAAGCAAACGAAACGGAGAGCTGTTAAATAAAACACATAAAATCGTACATAAAGCCAATAGAATTAAACAGGTGGGTTTGTCGGCAAATTGTGTCCTCTCTACGCGTACCTACATGGGGACGAAAAACGTGGGCAGTAACTATGTTAATTTCATTACATGCATTAAAATCGTTAATTAACTTAAAAGCGTCCGTGGCTTAGATATTACACCTTTAGTTAGCCCTCGAGTAGAGGTAGTCAACAAGAGCCCGGGTAGAGACATTTTTTGATCTCGAGAACACTCAGTGCCGGAGAGCACTACTTCGGCACAAGTAGGCCGGCTCAGTTGGATAGATATTACGTCCTTACAGAAAACTGTCGTGAAAAAGCGTTCGTCCAGTGAGTGAGTGGAGGCTCAACTTCCTACGCCTATTTTTCCTAACTCTATTTCCGTAGCTTCTATTTTACTCATAATACATAATTACTCATAAGTCTAATTCTACATTAATAGCCGGCAACGCACTTGCAACTCTTCAGATGTTACAGGTGTCCTTGGGCGACGCAGTTGCTTTCTATACAGTTTTCTACTTTCTGTCTGTCGGTGGAGAATCGATCTTAGTCTGTGAACATCCACGTCCGTCGTCGCTTAGTGTGTAGGTAATCTTTAGAGCCTCTGCCGAAATCAATATTGGTTTTCTGAGTTTTCCTTGTCTCTCATAAAATTGGAAGGCCATTGAGTTATTTCCTTTAGGAAATAAACGTTTTTATAACTCTATTTTTTTTTTCTTAAATAAACGCTCTCGGAAAAGTAACCTACAATTTCTTTCGGCTTGATTTTGCTTCCTTTGATTCATTTCGTAAGAATCACATTGATGGTGACAGTTACTTGTGGAGAAGACTTTTTTATGAAAGTAGAAATTTTCTTCGCACGTACATCACCCCTGTTCAAAGTGAAAATATGCAAATTGCTAGAGCGATGTAGACGCCAAAGTGTAAAGACACAAAGTCACAGGTACAGCTGATATACGACAAAAACCGTATTATACTTTAAAATGTACTTTCATCACAAACATCTAACATAACATAAAAAAAACTTAGTTGAACAGTTTTCATAGTGCTTATGTGTGTGCACAGTAAACTATAACCCACTGAGATGGACAACCGACGCAACTAGCAACATTTCTGATTAAGGAACTACTTTTCACGATCGTTCTACTTATCAAATAATCATGTGATTCGCCTGAATTTTTCGGACTAAAATCGAAAATACCTAAGTCAAGAACCACGCTTGAAACCGCTGGATTACCGAGGTCAAAAAACGAGCAAGATTAACAACTGGTCGTATATCTTAAAAATTCATTAGCAACCAAAAAAGGTTTGAAATAATGAACGCAGGTAGCTTACGTATCAAATTCAGAAAAAAAAACATGGTTACGTAGGAACGCGATTAGTAGTGATGTAATTTTTCGGGTCGTTAGGGATGTACTTTTTCCTTAAATAAATCACGAGAAGGGGAGTCGTTAAAACGAACAAAGTTCGAGGGACGACATCCCTCCAGCTATTTTTTAATCGTGACTTTGATCATAATTCGTTTGAGAAATTAAAGGGACTAAGTACCGATGTAGGCGTCTTTGAATTAGTCCAACATAATGTGGGCTGAGAGACAAATAATTGTTGTATGACGGTTCGATCTATTTCGATCGTGATAACTTTTTGATTAAGCGTCGATTACATATTAACGATCTGCATGAACCTTATTAGGTATATTCACGAAATATAACACATACGATACAGGTGAATTTGCTAATTTGAACACTGAAACGTACACTGAATAACATGTTACAGATAAAAAAACAACAGATCGAGGAGCGTACTGCCATTCGGATATTTATTTTCTTTTATTTCATAATTCATGCGCATTCATTCTGTTTCATGTTGTACGCTCGGCGATCTAGAATGAGAATTTTTTGCTGTTGAAAAGGGTTATGTCAAGGATATTGGTCCCTATGAAAAAAATATGACCAACTGTTACATAAAGCCGATAAACCCTTTCGGAATTTGGCGTCATAAATGTTTTTAAGCCGTTTTCTTAGTTAGCTAACAGGTTAACTAACGCTGTATTTATTTTCTATTATTAATGCTTGTTTCATCGCTTACGAATAGTCTATTCACAAATTTACTTGACAGATATTGTAGGGGCAACCTGTCAAAAAGTTGTGGATAGCCAAACAGAAACTTTATTAGTAAGCGGTGAAACAGGCCCTTAATGAAGTATTTATAATTTATTAGCTGTACCCCGCGGTACTCATGGTTTGTACTGGAAAATAATTTGTATACATACATATTTTTTTCCGCAAAAAAGTAGCCTGCTGTTTGTCCACCGTCACCGTCAACGAGATAATTTTGTCCGATAAAATGCCACTTCATGATCTAGGCTATAAGTTTAATATACGTACTCCTACGTATGTACGTAATCCTGCGTGCCGAACTAATGTAGTGTAACCTTTAGTGAGTTAACGTTAGTAAACTTGTTAATTTGTTGTTATATTTACATATACATGATGTAAGCTTGTATCTAGGTAGCTACCTAAATCCCACTTAAATTTTATAGCATTTTTATAGCTTAAAAATTAACCTACTTCGTTTCGAATCTTTTTCAAATTTAAAGATTACACACAGTAGCATGATGTCATACACAATTTTCATTTTATCACCATAAACATTTTTTATTATTTGGTCGGAATCGAACGTTTGACCTCAGGGTCGTGAGACTACATTCGATCCATTGGTCTGTTGGGGCATGAAATAGATAATTTAATGTCGTATTTATTCGGTATTATCATAGTAGGCGATGTGGAACTATCCTATCCTATTATTATATAGGGTGTAACAAAAGTAAGTGATAATATTTTAAGGTTTGTATGTGGTTCCATAATTCCTTATATAGAATACATGTGAAAGTAGCAGCGCTGGAAGCGATAAATTTTTTTTGTAATTTTTATGGGCACGCGCTCAACGACATGTGCCCATACAAATCATAAAAAAAATTTGGCTTCTAGCGCTCCTACTTTCACAGTGAACCCTGAAGTATTATGACTTACTTTTGTTACAGCCTGTAATTATTATTGTATTTTTTTTTGCTGGCAACATTTGTAACTGCACGTAAATCTGACACCTCCCAACTATCTTTCTATATATAATTCTGTGAGTGTGTATGTCACTGAACTTCTCTTAAGCGACTGGACCGATTTTGATGAAATTTTTTGTGTGTGTTCAAGAGGATCTGAGAATGGTTTAGATTCATAAAATAGCTCGGCAGGACAACGTCTGCGAGGTCAACTAATATATAATGATCAATGTTTAAACAACAATATTCTGTCAGGATAAGATTAATCAAAGTATAAATACATTTACTTGTCTATAATTTCCCAAACGGATGCAATTAGGAACTCAACAGAAGACAAACAACGGACAATCATAATATTATTAAGTTGCAGTTGCCCACAACTATGTATAATTGGGGAAATTGAAAGAGAGCCAGTTGACGGACCTACTTCACTTATACGGAACGGAATTGACATATCCGACGATATGTCAATTCCATGTAAGTCGTGATCGCGTCGGATTAGTTTGACATAACCCGACCAAAATACTTAGACCCACAATCTGCATCTCTTTCAACTTCTCTAATTATACATACGTCCGCGTGAAACTTTATAAACCGTCCTATTTTATAACATTTTTTGATTACTGCTCGGCTCCTATCGGTTTTCGTCGATAAGTAGACAAACTAACACAAAAATAATTTTTCAAATCCGGCCAGTAGTTCCTGAGATTAGCGCGTTCAAACAAACTCTTCAGCTCTATATTATTAGTATAGATTTCTTTAATGGCAGACAGACAGAGGTGTTTTTTCGTGGTGAAACAGGACAGAAAGCACTGAACCAATTTCGGTGAATTTCGCACAAATACAACAGATAAAAAAAATCTCCTTTGTACTATTGCCAAATTCTTTAATTGCCTGCAGCAGCCAGCAACGAGAACCATAATTCATATGTACCGTTTTTTCCTCAGGAGCTCATCCAAGGTGGAGCGGCGGAGCACTGCGTGGCCATCTTGAACAACTTCTACAACGATGGCGTCCATTGGCACGACGTCGCCTGCCACCACGTCAAGCCATTCGTGTGCGAGGAGAACGACGCCCTACTCAAATACGTCCGCTATACCAACCCCAACTTGAGAGTTTAAACTTGCTTGCGTCGAGTCGTGCTTACAACCCGCTGACACATACTACTAGATCGAACACAGCCAATTTTATAAATTTCTAAATGGCCCAAAACAGTGAATGCATGGGTGATACTTCGTCACTCCCAATATCCTATTGTAAAACTAGCCTTACATAGTCCATAATTAGCATGTTTCAAAAAGTTGTAAAGAATTCTTTCTACTTTTTAAACTAAAATGTTGGAAATCAATGGCACAAAATATTTCTAAATTAAGCAAGCAATGTTTTTAGATATAAGTTTTACCTCATTTGTATTTATTTATAAAAACAAACTTAGGCAGCCGCAACCAAATTTTGTAATTTAAGATATTTAAAATCAAATAAATGACTGCTTAAAATATGTTTTTCATTTACTGTTGAAATACAAAATAACATACTAAACACATCAACAAAAACAACATCTACTAAATTTCCTACATACAAAAAATAAATTAATCTCATAAAAGCATAGGAAACATTAGCTACATACTACATAGCCATACAAGTGAATAGTTAATTTCTTTACATTCACAAACCAAAAAATTATCTAAATTGTTTTTTTTTTATCTTTTTTTTTAAGGCTTTTAACACTTAGTGTTAATGTCAGCCATCTAAATTGTATGACAAAACTGTAGATGTGGATGGACATATTCATTATAAAAGGTCCTCCTGAATGTTTTTATTGAAGTACAACTGTAAAATGTTATTGCTTTATTACATGAGGTGTTTGAACCATTCATCTTACTGGGAAGCTTGAAGAAAATCAATTTAAGATACACAGTGTGTATGATAAATTTTATTTACAATAAAAATAAAAAGTATACAACATATAAAAAAGTTAAGTCTTAAAAAGGCAGTAACCAAATGTTTTTAGTAATTTGGATTAGTTCTTACTATTTATATTAGTTACATCTCCAATTAGGTGAGAGGTTACTTTATTGGTTCAACTGAAGAATTGAATTCAGGTAATGTGTCCAAATCATATAAGTAAACAGCAAATTCTTTTCTTTATAACATACAAGTACAGCCTAGAAATATTCCAATATGAAGTCATTTTTTACCCTCGACCATGATAATGTGGTATCCAAACTTAGTTTTGATAGGAGGATCCGTATAAACAGGGTTTGCTACTGTTGAAATTGGTAAAGCAAATGCAGCATCTTGGAATGGTCCCACCATAGAGCCCCGGGTCATCCAACCTAGATCACCACCTGAACGGGCTTTATCCTCGCTGTAGGCGGCAGCTACATCAGGAAATTTCTGGCCGGCTTTCAGCTTCTCCAGGGCTTCTAAGCACTTAGATTGCTTTTCGCAAAGTATGTGACGGACTTTGACTGCGGTCCCACCTTTTTTCTCCTTTCCTGCAGCTTCTAAAATAGAAATAAACTATCTAATGCTACGTTTGTCGCCTAAAAACATTTACAAATTCAACTGACACTGTTTATTTACCTTTTGAGTCATCCTTCTTGCCACCACTTGATTTACCCTTGTCTGCTTGCTTTTTGGGCGGCATTGCAACTAAAAGACGTACCTACCTAAAATTAATAGACGTACCTAATTTAAAGCAAATTATAAAATGTTTTATTTAAAGTATTTAATGAAAGTGAGGTTATATTTACTTTTTAACTATTGTCAAATGTCATGTCTGATGTCAAAGTCAAATGAAATAGACAAAACCATTTCTTTTTGCCAATATTTATTTTCTATCTTTCTGGCTAGAGACTTTAGATTTATAAAATCTCAACATCTGCATTAGTCGGTCATTAGCTTCAGCTATTGTTACTAATTATACAAAGTAACATTTTTATAATAAAACAATAAAATTGGCGTGTCTGTACACTTAATATTTTACTAAAGAACAGTAATAAAAAACACATTGACAAAAAAGTTTTCTGTTTTTACGTGTTTATCTTCGGAACTAATGAATGCATTCGAACAATTTTAATTTACTTTCGGTCAATGAAGTTGTAGGCACCAACTAGTTTGAAAAAACATCAATGCAGTCTGTGAAATGTGACATTAGTTCTGGTGACACATTGGTCTACAGTCTATGGTAGAAATATCTCTGACGCTGATGAGCCTTGTTTTGCAATTTTTATTTGTAAAACAAAATGCTGTGTTTTCTTATTGATTGTATTGTTTAATTGCCGTAATTTGCTGTTACTATGAAGAGTATCAAGCATTTAAAGTTATATATTACCATAGGAACTTTTATTTTTCAATGATCTAGTTCTTACCTTTCTTTTAACACGACACAAAGTGACATGTTTATGTAGGCAATTCTGAATATTTATTTGAAAAATCTTTATCATGGGTATAATGTACGAGAAACGGCCCTTAAAGCGACCTCGCTTGGGTCCACCTGATGTTTACCCACAAGAACCAAGACAGAAAGAGGATGAATTGACATCAGCTAATGTTAAACATGGATTTACTACAACACCACAATCCACTGACGAATTTGGAACAGCCAGAAATTGCAACTATTCTGCAAGCAAGGTAAATAAATAATTACTTAACAGGTTGTCTTTATTATTGTCATAAAAACCAAATATCTTCAATTTTACTATTTCATTGGTCTTACTTATAGATAGGGCAATTTTTCTCCGGAATCCTATCCAAGAAAGAGGAGCTTAATACACTACCAGACTGTGGTAGAAAGAAACAACAAGTCAATCCAAAAGATAACTTTTGGCCTGCTACAGCTCGCACAAAGCCTCAGATTGAAGCTTGGTTTAAGGATCTAGCTGGTAAATTACTTTAATTATCTTGATGCAGTCAGTTTCGTGTTCTTTGTAACGGTTTCTTTACACTTTATGATATTTGCAGGAAATAAACCACTCTCACAATTGGCCAAAAAGGCACCAAACTTTAATAAGAAGGAGGAGATATTCATAACATTGACAGAGTATCAAGTTACCATGCCGAGAGCTGCTTGGTTCATTAAATTGAGTTCAGCATACACAGTAGCTGTTTCTGAGGCTAAAATAAAAAAGAGACAGCTTCCAGATCCAACAACAGGTAATTTTTTTCCTTTTTTTATAAGACCAATGGTCAAAATTATATTTATCACAAAAATGTTGTTTCTACTCCATTATGCTGCTATTAGATTGGTAAAAAGAAACTACAAAGTGTTTTGTTATATCTATCTACATAATTTAAATATTTTTTGTTACATAGAATGGACCAGTACTCTCATAAAGTTTTTGAAGGATCAGATACCAAAGTTGGCAGAGTATTATCAAAGTGCTGTTCCAGGGAATATATCCGATAAGACACCACCCTCTCAATCAGGTAAATCATATATTTTAGAAACTTATTATGACACTGATGTGCTAATGATTTACTTTTCTTATATTCATATATGTTTACTTATGTATTTATTCTACCATAAAATATGCTTAACAATCAATGTGTTTATGACTTTTAGGACAAGGAACACCAAATCACAATATATCAAACAGCTCCCAAGGAAGTTCAACACCTAACAGCTCTAATGTGCCACCTTCAATGCATTCACCTGGAAATACAAGTAATTATATCATTGATTACAACATAAACTTTTATAAGCTTTAGTGTCTTTCAGTAAAATAAATCGAAAGTGTTTGACAAAGTGAGAAACTGCTTGTTATATACAAATTTGTAAACAAAGAAATACCTTTCTAAAATATATAATATCATATAAAACAGATTTTATATGACATTATATATTGTAGAAAGATATTTTCTTTTTTTAACCAATCCAGGCCTCGGATCATCAACTCCTAATGCAAGTGAAAGTACAGACTGGAGGCAAGCCCTCAAACAATGGAACTACTGCTGTAGGCTAGCCAGGTATCTCTTGGATGAAGGGCTGTTGGATAGACATGATTTTCTCACATGGATTATTGAGTTGTTGGATAAGAGAGCGGCAGATGACGGTCTTTTGAGGTAGGTAGCACAATATTTAAGTATAAGTGATCATACTTAGCCTTGAGAGCCCAATTGCTATAGCTGCTTGAGGTATTCAAAATATGCAACAGTTGGCCCACCTCACGCATCTTACATTCTTACATAAAAAAACATTATAAATCCTGCACAAGAGTTGGTGATGCTGCAACCATCCATGTTAGGTGGGCTTAAACCTTGGTTTGATCTCTCAATAAGCTAATCTATTGATTATTAAACCAATTTTGGCTTATATTTTTAAAATGCAAAGAATAGAAAATGTGATTGTGAACTTTAGTTTTATATTTCACTATACATTTTTAGGTTGTTTTTACCATTGGCACTACAATACATGGCAGAGTTTGTCTGCTGTGAGAGTCTATCCCGAAGGTTAGCCTCGTCATGTGCCAAAAAAGCCGCGTCAATATGCTCAGTGCTCTCTGACACTACTCTACGCACTCTAAACCAGCCTGCTGTATTTAATAAAGCGGATAGAAATGGAGGTAAGACAAAAAATAGGCTCACATTTTTACTTTTTTTTTAATTGTTTATTATTTTTGTAAGCTTTTGAAATTTATAGCTTTTAATCCCCATTTTTCATTGAATGGGCAAATAACAGAGCTGATATATTGGTGTTATTTTTACTTACTATACAAACAAATTACAGTCACTTTTTCATTCCTAAACCCAATTATTAACTTTCAGATTCAAATGCGCCGCCAATGTCGCCAGCTGTTGATGTGGATGTAAAACCAAATATGTCACAAATAAAACGGTCCACGACGCCAGCAGACCAGAACCATGGAACACCAAACCCCAATCATTCCATTGGAACGCCAAACCCAAATCATTCCATTGGAACACCAAACCCAAACCATTCCATTGGGACACCAAACCCTATTGGTACACCAAACCCCTCCCAACCCATGGATGTACAGATTAAAGAGGAGAATGAGTCCCCCGCTAGAGATGTAAAGGGAACGTTGAATACTGTGATCACAGCAGCACTGAATCCTGTACAAGTGGGTTTTGGTGAAATATTAAACTGCTCTTTCCATAGAGACGTTATTATACAGTTGGCCACCATCTTGCAGGTAAGTACATGTTTTTTTTACGCATATTAACTACATTCTAAACTGTACGCTTGCATAATTTCATAAAAATTAAATATTTACAGATAATTTGCATAGAATGTCCCACGGCTATGGTATGGTCGGGATGCGGTTCGTCTATGCAGGGCTCGCCGCTCGACTACTTGCCGCTGCCGCCGTCAGCGCTACCCATGCCGCAGATGGATTCCGAAGTCACTGAGGAGCACAGGAAGATGGTAATATACTGTAGGGTTATAGGTTTATAACAAAGCCTTACGTAGTTTCATAGAAACCGATTGCAACAAATCCGTCCACTCCATACGGTCCGATTCCAATACAGGGAATGCGTAGCTTTAAAGGTGCAATAAACAACAAGATAAAATTTTTCAGGTGTATGAAGCAGAGCAAGAGATAGCTGCTAGGAGCAAGAAAGCCGAAAGTAAATGGTGTACTGACAAATGGCAGACTAGTTCACAAGGTGAATGAAAATCATATTACTTGACTATAAACACTGGCTCCTTAAAATATAGAGCAAATATTGGTCGTGGTCTGCTTATTTTTTTAATATGACAGTCAAAATCAGCGGACTTATAATAATTATAATTAAGAAAGCTGCTTTGGGACTGTAAATAAAGTACGTCACACGTGAACGAGGGGGACGTCAAAGGGTTTCTAAAATCATATACTTAACGAACTCCCTTTGAGAATAATTAATAATTATATTTTTTATATTTAGCCCGAGTGTTAGCTGTTCTAGAAGCATTAGATCGTCACTGTTTCGACAGAGTAGACCCGAACAATAACCTGGATACGCTGTACAAAGAAGTCTTCGCGAACTGCACTCCACCAAAGGATTCAAATCTCGATCCCAAGGACCCAGTAAGTTGATGAAAATAAAAAATAACTTGCAGATAATCTCTAGGTTCTAGGCAGACTTTTAAATTTTCGTCCATCTTAAAACATCAGTATAATTTGTATATTTGATATTTATCACAATATATCTGTTGCGGATAGCCTATCTGACACATATCAGGGTTTGTGTTTAAAAAGCTCTAAAGCTACTAAACTCATTTCGCAATTATATTATTAGGTCATTTATTTCAAAAAATGAAAAAAAAACATAATAATAATTATTATTTATTTTGGACTCATACATCCATAACAAGTTAGTAATAATTAAATTAGTAACAATTTTTCCTTAGACTAAGTTAGTATTGTTAGTGGAAGTTTAATAGTTATGAATATTTTAGTAACATAATGAATCCTAGAAGTATGTTAATAACATTAGTTATTATAATATATTGCACCTAGCTAGAGGTATATCTGTCTACCATAGTCTACAACTTATAGTGTCTATACACTATAGCCTTTATTATCTATACTCAGGAGTACCTGTGCTCGTACTCTGTGGTGCGCGTGCTGTGTGAGTGGGCGGTGTGCGGCGCGCGCTGGGGTGAGCACCGCGCAATGGCGGCCGCGGCGTTGCTTGACCGTCGGCAGCACCATCATCCGCATGATAACACGCATAATCGTACGTACAAGCCCGGACATTATAAGCTTCTCCGCTTTGGCGTGTGCCCGCGACGGATGGTCACGTGGCGTACTTGTTTCGTTTTTTTATGAGAGCAATGTCGCGTGGACGAACATCATAATACATGAAATAAGCACGCCACGTAGGCACCTGTCGCTGGCTTACACTTAACGCAGCGGAGGTTCTAATCTGAAAAATTCGGATGTCCACCAGATAACGTACGATCCATGAAAAATTTAACAAAATATTGCCCCTAAGTATACACATAGTACCAATAGAACATATTAACACTGCAGACGTATTTTAATTTGCTCCTATACTCATCAGGTTCCGACGACAAGGAGTCGATAAGCTCAGGCATGGGCAACTACAACGGCCCGCCGATATTCCAGAACCTTCTACTGCGTTTTCTCGACAACGATGCTCCTGTTTTAGGTATAATATAGTTATATTCTACTGTTAATTCAAGTACCTCTCAAATACTTGTATTTCGAATGAAGAAAGGACATAAGACACAAGCAATAGTGTATTTGACACTTTTTGCAAAAGTTTCAGTGATTATGTTATTTTCTCAAAATAACCTCGCTAAACAGTCATAAAAGCAACTTAAAAATTTACCTAATTTTAAATGCCGTAAAAACGCTGTCCACCATGATGTGACGTCACTAATCGCAAAAGAAACAACTACTTTTATTTTTATTTTTTTTTTTCTCATAGGCATATAAAGAGGGTAAGGGGGTCG
>JAOTAV010001710.1:0-33771 GCA_026546445.1 Cyclargus thomasi | reverse complement strand
AATAATTAGTAATTATTACGGTTTAAACTCGTAAAGGCAGAAATTGCGGTACAAAAAAAAGTTGATTCACCCATTAACAAGAACCATTTCGCCACATTTTAAGCCCCCTATTTGAGAGCCTCTGAATAATATCAGAAAGCAGAAATTTGTCATCTTGTAAGCTTACGACACATACTTAAAATACAAAATTTCAGGTCATTTAGTTCTGGGGGCCTACTATAATTCAACGAGAAACGAAATTTAGGACGAAATTTCGTGTATTTCCTATCCCGTCTCTCTTTCGTTCCGAAATTTCTCAAACCGTACTCTAATTCAAATTCGTCCGAACGAAGATTTGACGAAATTTCGTAATTTCTAACCTCAATTCAACGATAACAAAGCTATTGTGTGAAAAGTTTTTAAACCCAAAAAAAAAAAACTTCTAAACCATTCCATGGTTTCGTTATCTTTGGGAATGGGATTTAATTAATGGAAGTGGAGGAAAAAAAAAATCTCCTGATAAAAATCTCGTCACACCTTACGTGCAATTCTACGAAGCTCAAAAGTCTCTCAAGACTCAACTTCCTGGAATTTTATTTGATTTCCTTGCTTTTCTTTGATACATCGCAAGGCTACGAATAAATTTAATTCACTTTGCTCTTATTTAAATCAGAAAATTATTTATGTTTGTAATGTTGGCCTGTTTCAATTATTGATACATTTTTAATTATTAATTATTCATTTCTTAAGTCTACGCTAGAAAAAAGCACAATGTTAAAACCATCGGCATTTTGAACTTCTTTTTCATACAAACTAACTGTAGCCTCAATGTATTCTAAAAAGGGCAAAATAATATATATAACATCATCCAGGTACATTAAGTCTCAGCTCATTTGACTCGTCATAACACAGTACAAGTGCTATTTATTTTATTACTAAGCAGGGTTTCCCCATGCCCATTTTCTATCAGTATGTGTTTTTTTGGTAATCTGATGATGATGTTTTTGGTAACTATAGGGCACAGAGACTTCGTCCTATACTAAAAAATTATCTATTATTACTATACTGTACACGACACATAAGAACCAGCTAAGTGCGAGTTGGACACGCGCACGAAGGGTTCCGCACAAATAAAGAGCAGAAAATTGGGAAAACAAAAATTATGAATACGAAACAGCTATAAAACAAACCACGCTGTGCAAGCAATATCGCGGTGTGGACGGCTAGAAGCGATATACGGCTATTATTATCAAATGTTACACTTTTTTCATCTAGCCGGCAATTATGTCAAATGGTCCAGAATTAATGATGTCCTTTAATTATCTCCAATTTGCGCATTTTCCGTCAAAGTGCATCCAGAGTTTTTTACCTCGCACAACATTAAAAGGCAGATTTTTTACTCACACATACTTTACTTAATATCAAAAAAAGTTGTATAGTTAAACGGAAAAGAGAAAAACGGTAATAACTCAAAAGTTACGAATCCGAAACAATGAAATAAT
Source organism: Cyclargus thomasi (assembly GCA_026546445.1). Classification (NCBI taxonomy): domain Eukaryota; kingdom Metazoa; phylum Arthropoda; class Insecta; order Lepidoptera; family Lycaenidae; genus Cyclargus; species Cyclargus thomasi. Next base: position 32,290 of record JAOTAV010001710.1, on the reverse strand, counting down.
AATAATTATTTTGGTTCCAGAAACTAGCTTTCATTTGTAAACTATTGTTATTATATAACATCACTTGAAACAAGTATTATACAAACTTCGAACTCAGACTCCAAATAAGTAAAGTAAAAATATTATCCTTTTTAGAAATTCTTTTTTTCTGCCTCTATTACTTGCAGTTCGCTACATAATATTTTAAACAATACCAGTAATACTATTTGAAACTAGTTTCACGTTCCATAATTACAATAATTAGTTTCACGTTCAATAACTATCATTACAATAAAAAGAACACCTTTTGTTCATTTTCGTCGTTTTATGAATATTGCGCGTTCAAAAATTGTTTACTTCCGGGAAACCAGTTTTCACATCATATTTTGAATACTGCTCGGCGCCTATTAGTCGTAACCTGATGTTATAATTAATAATATAGCCTATAATTAGCCTTACTCGATAGATGGACTAACCAACACAAAAATATCTTTTCGGTTCCGGCATAGGAACTACCTAATATTAGCGCGTTCAAAAACAAACTCTTCAGCTTTATATCATCGGTATACAAAACATATCGTTAACTTGAAGGGACCACGTCCCAGATATTTGGTGTTATTCCTACGTGATTGGAAATACTTGTGAGAAATATCTGAAACGTAATCGCCGCGCGCCAGTCACACGTTTTTCAAATGTTACAAGAAATTGATCCCATGGGACCATTTCATCGGAATAAAAAGTATACGATATAGATTATCGGATACTTTTTAGGGTTCTGCACCCAAAGGGTAAAAACGGGACCCTATTACTAAGACTTCGATGTCTGTCCGTTTGTCAGTCTGTCTGGCTGTCTGTCTGTCCGTCTGTCTGCCTCCAGGCTGTATCTCAAGAACGGTAATAGCTACAGAGTTGAGATTATCACAAACAACCGCTGCGAACAAAAACTAAAAACAAATAAATCAAATAGTTAAAGGTGGCTCTAATACAACAAATATGTTTCTGCGTTTTCGTTCCATAATAAGATACATAATAATAACTGTAAATTCGACGCGTTCGTCATCAGCGGCGTGGCGAAGTATGTAGGGTGTTTGTTTGAGTTCTAGGAGGCCATGGTTCGATTGGCACCGACTCGTTTTTATTTTTTGAATTAAAAACTTTTTTATACATTTAAAACTTTAAAAAATGCGTGTATCTAATTTTTTCGCTCTGTACCGTTACGAAACCCTTTGTGCGCGAGCCCGGTATATTTGTATGTAATTGACCGGTTTTTCAGTTACTAAATAGGCTCTGTTTACCAATTTTCATAGAAGTCTATTTAGTAGCTCTGGCACTTTTGACCGACATACATAAAAACTAATTTTTACATTTTAAAAAACTATTAAGGAATAGTTCTTGTTGTCTACGGTCACAGTAATATTCCTTCAGCAGATTAGCATGGCGTTAAAGGACATACGAAAAAAGACAAACCGACAGATTGTTGGCATATTGGCAGATGCATAAACGTATATGCATCTGCCAATATGCATATCCATCTCTAAAGGGCTTTCGCAGTCGCTTTCTCGGTAGCCATGATAAGCCTGCATGTACACAATAGAACGAACTTTCGATTTGTTTTTCTTATTTGATTTTCGATTGATCGACTGACGTGGTGTAAAAACTGGAAGAGTCCGAAGCTCCGAATACTATTATAATGATAATTCATGTTGTCATATCAAGTACTTAAGGCTTATACATTAGCCAGCGGAGTAAGTTTAACCTCTTATAAGTATGTTAAAACGTTAAGCACGTTAGCCAAAAAATATAAATGTTATAGAATTATCTTCATTCTTTAATCATTAGCGGGGAAGTAAATCCGAGAAAAAATGTGCCATCTATTTTCTTTTAAACTGGAATAACAACGAAACTAACCGGTTAAGATGAACTATTTTTCTCATACAATACAATATAAGTAACACTATAATCCCTAAGGAGAGATCGTTTTTATTAATTTTTTGTTAATTATTTTCTGTTAGCAAAAGATGTTGAAATTCCGAATGTATGGTCAAGGTCGTTGGCGCATGTAAATCCCCTTAAATATTATATTAGTATTAAGACGACGTATACGTGCTAAAACTGTTAAGTAGTAAACTCCAGTTAGCTAAGTAAATATTAAATTTGTAGTTGAAATTTTGTAGTTTAACTTGTACTCGCTAGCTTCGGCATTATATCTGGGGGCATGGCAGTGCCCCCGCCAAGTCGAGCGCGAAGCAAACACTGCCGTGCCATCCTTTTTTGGAACCGTTTCGCCGCATTTTCAGGCCCCCATTTGAGAACCTCTGGATAGGATTAGACCCTGAAATTTTCGTCATCTAGAAATTCGTAATCACACATTTGAAACACAACATTTCAAGTCGGTAGATCAACAAATTCCGAAGTCAGCTAATGCAAAGTTTCGCATTTTCGACTATGGAACTAGTACATAGACCAAGAGAACTGAAATTTGGTACAGAGATACATTTTAACGCAATTTTTTTTAAGGAAAAACCATCAGAACAATGTTTATGGAAGATCTGGACTACCTGGTGGCGCTAATGAGAAAACGTAAGAGTATGTATTCTACTCAATAAATAAAATATATAGGTCAATGATTATTAATATTATCTAGCATTCACCCGCGGCATCACTCGCGTTATTTAGCATTAGTACCAGCAGTCGTCACTGGATGGCGCTGGCTGTATTTTAAATCACGCTAGTGAACTGTATTTCTTATAATCATATGTGCGAAGAGGTAGTCAGCCGATTTAAAGTCACTTACGGCATTCTTCTATTGCGCATGGAAATCTTTTGCTTGGGAATCCGTTGATAATTCATTGAATTATTTGTTTCGAGGTTTGATACTGTTATTTTGACCAGTTATTGTCAATAGGCCAAGTCACATAAAATTAACTATAATAATAAATTAATCGCATCACCTTAGACTTGGCTTCACTTATTGTAGAGATTTCATTATTTTTTAGAGATAAACAAGCAGCACTATCGAGACTTGGCTAGTTTTTTACAGAATGTTTTTGCTGGGATTGAATTTACATCGTGCACACGAAAGTTGACATTTTTTTAAATTTCAACTTTCGTGTGCATATTATGCAGTATCTACTTTGGTAGATACTGCATAATATATTAAAGTTTAAAGTTCGTAAGTGTAACTTCAATGAGGCATTTTTCTTCGATTTTTACCTTGTTCTAAGTATATTTGATCGAAGTTGTTCTATTTTATTTCTATCAGGGAAGTTTTAGCCAGGTGCAGGACGTCTGCGTAATTTAATTGCGAATAACTTGAATTATGCCTTCGATTTACATTTTAAAATTGGCACCAGCAAATCCGCGCTTGAATTGACAATAAGCGCTATTCCGCTCCCCGTCGCTCCGAAACGTGAGAGAGACTATAACGTGAAAGGAAGGAAAGGAAGAATATATTACCATTCACGTTATAGTCAGTCAGTCTATAGTGCAGTAAAAGATTTCAAAAATTCCACTTTAAAAGTAAAAAAGGAAAGACGGAATTTCATATTTTCACGAACGATACTTTTATTTTTAAAAAACAATAAACTTTTTTTTCCATAAGCCTATTTTTACTATAAAAAAGAATGTGTGCCTTGTACTGACTTCCATGACTGTATTAACAAAGTTTGAACAAACAACATATATAATTAGAAGCCCAATATTAAAGCAACATCACACACTCGATTGATAATTTCGTGCTTGAAATTTCGAACAATATTACGGTTATCGACGTTAGGTTGGGTTTAACAGCGCGATATGTAAATAAGCTCTGTCTACGGGGTCTACCTACGTGTGTGCGGTGACAACATATTCAGTATCAGAACGGACATAAAAAAATATAATTATTTCTATAAAAAATCAGCAACATTTTAGTTTCGTTTGGTATTATAATTAAAAGTTTTTCTTAAGGATCCATTTTAAAGACCGCTGGAAATAAGAGATAGTTGAAATGGAATACAAAAGCGGACAAAGAGCTTACCTATCTGAGCGAAATAAAATGTACTAATGAGAACTATAGTGTTTCTTTGTGTAATATTCTACGCTATTCTAGCTGATTGCCAATCGCCAGTGGGTTCTTATATATTTACGGCATTGTCTTTGTTATCTTGTTACCCTTTTTAAACCACCCAGGCACAAATAGCTTAAAATTTTACGTAGATGGAATATTGAAAAGATACTTCCATACTTAATATTTTAAAAGCGAACGCGTCTGTCTGTTACATCTTTACGCCAAAACCGTGAAGAAGTAGTGAAGATACTTTTAGTCCCGCGCAATAAAAAATCATGACGAAACGAAGTTGCGGGCATCACCTAGTGTTGGTTAAATGTAACTTAATATATTTAGTTAGGGAATTATTCGAACTGTGAACACTTCCAATCCATCCATCCAAAAATCCATTGAAAGTATTCGTTCTCAGCGATATTAGTATATTTCCCGCCTTTTTTTTTAATTTACTTTATATTTCATTTCATGTTTCTAGATTTAATCCAGAGAAACTAACTAAGCGTAATAGATACTATTTTGTATACACAATATCATAATATTGTGTATACAAAAAAAAGTATCTATTGACTTACAGGAAACTGGCATGAAACAGCGATACGCGTTCGTCTAGTTAGTGACGCGTCTGCTTGTTTACCCCCTAATCTCATAAAAATGATCATATTTTAATTTTTCGGTATGCTAAGTAAGCGTGTTTACTTTTGCAAACATACTGTCCGGATTATTTAGATATCATGGTCGACCTACTAACACTAAAGTCACTTTATTGCACTCTGGAAATTCCTACGTGAAAATTCACCTCTTACTGATTTTAAAATGGAGTCTGGTTACTTAATTCCACTGGTGTTTAAACTGACGTATCTTTAAAGACACAAGAGAAAATTCGGTAGATTTTTTACTTCGTTGGCAGCCAAATTTGATTCTAAATTAGTCGTGGAATTAAAGTGTGTATTTGCATATACTGTGAAGAGTGATCTGAGCCTCTTTTCTTTATTACGATTTTAAAATGGAGTCGGGTTACTTAATTGTGTGTTTAAACTGACGTATCTATAAGGACACAAGAGAAAATCCGATAAATTTCTAACTTCGTTACCAGCAATTGTGGTTCGAAATAAGTTGTGTGTATTTGCAGATACCTTGGAGTTTTATTAAAAAAGTCTATTAGACTCGCCAATCCAAAATATTACAAATCACAAAACAAATCGTTTTCAGCTCTGCTACTTTATCAATTTTTTAACACCCTGTATAAAAGTTACCACTTCCTTTTCTTGCATCCTGTGTATTGAAGAGAAAAAGAAAACGTTATTTATTTTATAGAAGCCATTATAGGAATGTTTCCTTAAAACAACACCATTCTACACGTGCTTACGTTTTTTAATGTTTATCTTGCCATGCAAAATATTGAAACTCGAAAGTGTTTGAGTTTTCCGTGGGTTGGGTTTCATAATTTCCCTTATTATGACTTGCGAAGACAAGCAACGAAACCGGGTCAACAACCTGAAGGCAAAAATAATTCGCTTACCTCAATTTTCACCGAAATTTTTCAGCTTATTTTTCCAACAATTGCTCTTGAAAGAAGCTAATTAGGTACAGATTAAATATTCAAGGACATAATTATTAAGTATGAAGTGATAAAAGAACATTAGACGGCCATTTGCATTATTAATTCTCGCTTCTATTCGAAATTCAAATAATTAGAGAGGAAATTGCAAAAATTACGACCACCTTTTCCCGCGACGAGCTTTCTACGATCTGTGAAGTTAACGATTGCCTTGAAAGAATTTTGTAATAAAAACATGTTTAGTGAGGTAATGATCTGAGTGCTGATAACAAATTTTGAGTTGTAATTTGGGGCATGCTGAAACCCTGTCATGTACCTCTTCTATTATACGGAAACGGAACTGCAGACCTGGCAAGTGAGAAACGGGGCTAAAAAAGCTAAATAAAATAAAAAAGCTAAAAAAGCATAAGTAACTATGATCCCTAAGGAGGAATTCTTGGCTTTTGTTTTTATTATTCGTATATTGATTATTTTTCGTTAGCGGGGGGAGTTTTTTGGAACTCCAAATGTATGGTTAAGGCCGTTGGCGCTTGTAGGTCCTTAAGCTATAACCGAACAGCTGAACGTCGACTGTTTCGAAATCGTTAGGATAATTGATTCCTGCGTTGAATATAACAAAATAAATTATACTATATAGTACACACTTGGGCACTATACGCACCCTTTCGTGGACCACGAAATCAGTGACTGAAAGTGGAGTAGATAACTGAAAACATGTGAAGGAAGCGAGTAAGTAACATTTACAAAACTGACGGATTTTTGCGTAAATCGACGTTTTAGCACCGGAAAAATGGTTTAAAATTTTAGCCAGATAAATAAACTTGATGATGAAAGCGCTAAACTAAGGATTCGTCAAAATTTATGGGAAAAAAATAGTATTTGTTTGAAGGTTGTAAAATGTTACTTATCCGCTTCTTCCACTTATGTTCTCAATCAATCTATATCTATGCATAATAAAACAGTAAAATTCGCGTGTCTGTACATTTAGTATTTTTACAAAATAATTAATGTTGGGGCTAAGGAACAGTAATAGAACACAAATTGACAGAAAAAATGTTGCCTGTTTATCCGTTTGTCTGTTTATTTGTTTGTCCGCGCTAATCTCCGGAACTACTGGACGGATGTGAATAAATCTTTTTTTTGTTTAATAGCTATTTAGTCTAGGTTACATATAGGATACTTTTTATCCCGGGAAAATGTATGGTTTTCGCGTGACGTACTAATTTTCACGCAGCGAAGTTGCAGGCACCAACTAATTTGAGATAGTTGGAACGCTTCGTCGCAAAACATTCTGATACAAAATCAGTGCGAAATTGTGACACTTGTTACTGAGGTGAGGCTCCGAGCAACTTCCGATTACTACATCAGGCTACGTGTGTATTTTTTCTCTTTGACATAAAGGTAACGTTGGGTCATGACGATTGTTTAAGATGCAATGCAAAGTTATAACAAGCCCAAAAGACCATTCAAAAAATACACAAATCCAATGGTTTTAGACGTCATCAAGAGGAAAGACTCTTGTCAAAGATGGTCACATTTATAAGGGAGGATTGAAACTACATAAATATATCAAAATTAAGCATAAGAATATTTATCCATTTTTCATAAACAATTACACTACCGCTGTAAAGAAATAATAAATTGAAAAAGAAATAAATATTTAACTTACAAAAAATAATAAAAACAAAACACATTCTCAAACAAAATAATAAAAGAAATAAAACTTTATAGTATGGCAGTGCATCGCCATGAAAAAGGAGGAAAAGAGGACCACTCAGGTTGTGACAGCGACTGTCGCCGTCAATAAAGTCAAGGTGTATCAAACTCTACGACTGTATTTTGCGTGTAAAATTTATACAGATGACGCGTTTCTTTGTGTTTAATAGGTATAAGATAAGTACATATTTGGCATACTTTTAAATATAAATATAAAAATGTGTGAATAATATAAATATATTAAAATAATACGATTCTTTTTCATATAATAATATTGTAACATTGGCGTAGCTAATTATGTATTTCTTGCTGTAATAAGCATTGTTTAAATTTAAGCTTAAAATTTCCAATAAAGTTCAGAACACGAAGTGGCGGCAGCAAATTATTCCACACCTTGCTAGCTACGTGTCTGAATGCTCCTCTAAAAGCAGCAGAGTGGTGTGGCTGAGACAGTAACAAGTAACTTGAACCTCTGGTAGATTTCTAGATTATTTAGTAAATTTGAAATGTGACGTAACAAAACTTCAGTGGTACCCTCACACCAAGTCACACTTCGTCGACCCGTATTATGAGTAACGTACTTTAAGGCTCGATCGAATCGACGACGATGATAGACAAACATGAGTAGATATTCCATGTTCGTAACGGCTTTAGGGCCACCAGAATCTGGTCAAAGAGACCTGATTAAATTCGGAGTGGCTTCTTGTTTTTCTTATCCAAGTCGGGTAGATTTAATTTCGTGAGGTTAGAATAATAAGCCGGGAATTAAAGAGGGGCGGAACATGAGGGCGCCGCATTGTGATTTAAATATGTTAATGTGATTTTCCTGCGCATACATTGTACGTAAAATGCTATTTACTCTCCTGGTTTACACATATTAATACAATCTTTATAAATACGTTTTTTTGGGGTTTCGTACCCAAAGGGTAAAAACGGGACCCTATTACTAAGATTTCGATGTATGTCCGTCTGTCTGTCTATCTTTAGGCTGTATCTAAAGAACGGTAATAGCTAGAGATATTAAATTTTCTCAGAATATGTACCTATTTATATTGCCGCTATAACAACAAATACATAAAACAAAATAAATAAAATATTTAAGAGTGGTCGTCTTATGAAAAGGTTTTTTTTCAAGTTTCTTCTTCTTGGTACTAGATGGCGCTACAGTATGTCTACATCGTGCTATCATTTGTTAAGAAGGATAAAGATAACTTTTTGACTTTCAGAATTGTGTTTCCTCAATTTTTGCTCTTTACTGGTACGGAACCCGTCATGCGCGAGTCCACCTCGCACTTGGCTGATTTTTTTATTGTAACATCTTGTATTGTTTTATTCCAATAAAATAAGCCAATACAACAAAATGTGAAAATGCCGCTGTCCCTTTGTAGTACTTTCTAAAGCCGCTAAACCCATTTCAACGATTTTCCTATTTCAGGTCCCGGAAAGGAACATGAGTTATATTATATAATATACGACTTCCGCATGATAAACAAATTTCGGAACACGACAAAGTAAAAATTTATTCTTTATCTAGTTTAAAAAAAGGTCAAGACAACTAGCGTTTTTATTAAACAATAGAAACAAACATAAGTTTAACAATCCCAAACACAATAAAACGTAAGTATCCCTAAAGTTGGTTAGAATTGTTTTTGTTTTACAAATCGCTAAAGGATCAAGGCACCATGTACGGGTAACATGTCGAAAACAAGTTCTTGGTATGTAGACAAACACGTAGGCAATTTTATATTCCGCAACGACATTACTAAGATGATATCAATATCCATACTTCCATATGAAAATTATAAATGCGAAAGTGTGTCTATCTGTCGATCACATCTTTACGCTTAAGCCGCTGAACAGATTTTGGTAAAATTTGATATGAAGTTTGTTCGACTCCCGGGGAAGGATAATTAAGATACTTTCTATACCGGAAAAATGTACATTTCTCTCATGATAAACGAATTTTTTTGTAACAATTTTGACACTTAATATTAAACTGGCTGTTGCCCGCGACTCCGTCTCGTGGTACCTTTTCTATTGAAATATTTCCTGTTTTTTTGCCATGAACCTCTTGGAGGCCGAGAGGCCTACCTTTTCAACGAATGCTAAGCCGTGGAAATCGATTCGTGCGTCAGGAAGGAAAACCCGACTAATTTTCATAATTATACTAACTTTTTCCCACGGCTTCACTCGCATTAAGAAGTATTTTCATACAAACTTTAAACTCCTATTTCACCCTCTGGATGTAAAATTTCATGAAACGCTTAAACATGTATTAATTTATTTTGAATCAGTAGTTCAGAAACAAAGTATTAAGTTTCTAACTAAAGAAATGACGAACTTGCGTAGAAAAAATTATAGAAACTTTATCCCTCATTTCGCCCTCTTAGGGGTAGAATTTGTTTAAAATCAGTAGCTCAGAAATAAAATTTAATGTCTTTAACCAAACAAATGAGGAACTTTCATACAAAATTTTAACCCCTATTTCACCCCTTTAGGGGTAGAATTTTTAAAATTCCTTTCTTAGCGGATGTCAACCCAATAAAACAATCGTACTCACCAAATTCCATGGCTGTAGCTTTAAAGGTTTTTGCTCGGCAAATTATATAATAGATAAAGTGATTACTTATTATGTATTTGAGTTACGTTACAAATCCAGAACGGCTGACCGATTTGGCTAGTTTTAGTCTTTAAATATTCGTAAAAGTCCAAGGAAGCTATAATAATATCTTTTTTATAATTATATCTTAGAGGACGCTTCACACCACGTTAAACTGGCCCCGTGCTAAGTACCCTAGGGACTTGTGTTACAGGTACCAGACAACGGAAATATATTTAATACTTTTATACTATACACATATTTAAGATTTTTATTAAATGATACACATATTTAATACACATTCAAGACCCAGGAACATTGAAAAACTTTTGCTCAGTCGGCGGGATTCGAACCCGCAACCCCCGGCGTAAGCTATCAACGCGCTTACTAACTGAGCTACAGAGGTCGTCAAAAGGTTCGACTGCATCCTCTCGAGTGCGAACCAAAGGTCTTATCCAGTAGGCTACGGACTCTCTTATCGCCTCTGAACGATTTCCTTAAAACACCACTTTTTATCTTTATTTAATGATTCCTATTCCTAAATAAATGCCGGCAACGCAATGAGACTCTTCGGATGTCACGAGTGTCCGTGATTGCACTAAAATTCTAAGATAACTAACAAATTAAAAAGTGACGGATTTTTGCTTAAATGGACGCTTCAGGATCGGAAAAATTATTTGAAAATAAAATAATGCGGATTTGATGTATAGCTAGATGGGCTAGATAATGAAATCGTCAAATTACAAAATTTATCAAAATACTTATTATAGGAAAAAAAATTGCATTAACTCGAAGGTTATTCGCTTCTTCCACTTAAGTTTGTCAATCACGTGAACGAAAATCAATACACTTAGCGATTTAATTAATTAAACTATCAAAATATTAATATACTTTTTTATTTTTGTATTCATAAGGGCAACTAGCCCATTCTCGCTGCCAGTTTCACATTAGAACAAATAAAACACTATTTTGTTACATACAGTTTTATTTTGCTCTACGCCACCACATAGCAGCAGCGTTATCTGCAGCCTAGACCAATGTCATTAGAAAATAAAACCTATTGCTTATGCCATAAAATGGAATTCTATTTGATTTTTTATGCGTCGCGGCCGCTGGCAGCGATAACCGGAATGTTGACTATAGAAGCTCAAGTCGGGGGTTACGGGTTCGAATCCCGCCGACGGAACAAACATTTTTCAATGTTCCTGGGTGATGGATGTGTATTAAATATGTATATCATATATTAAAAATCTTAAATTCTACTGTCGACATTCGAGGCGGAGGAGTTCTGGCCGATGGGTGTAGCCTACCGGAGATTCCGGGGGAGACTCCAGAACGAAGCGAACGGTCATGTCGCCGACAGTACATGACAAAGTGTTAGGTTTAAGGATATAAATTTGTATGTTAGTCTTTAAGGTATTTACTATATATTTATATGTATGCTAGTTCTAAAGTATTTATAGTATGGGTTTGTAATACCTGAATTAAAAGATTTGAATTTGAATTAAATATAATATGTAGCCTCTGAGAATGTCTTCGAGATCGTCTCCGTATCGTCTGAGTAGTTCACATTCAATTATGCTGACTATATTTATATCGCATTTCTCATAAACGATAAAGCTTAATATATTTTTTATTGAAATGTATTTTCTGCTTGCATGTTATACGCTTCGAGAAATATCTCCGATTAATTTGCTTACGAGTAAAGGATTTTGTCCAGTCCGGTTAAAAATTAAAAGTTTAAAAACACTGGAAAGCCACGGTTGAAAATGTCAGAGCATAATATCTGCCAAATACGTTTTCACCGACGCGATGATCGAACCTTAGTGCTCCAGTCCATTACAAGAACTTTAAAAACAGTTCAAACGTGGGTATGATGTTATATTTCATCATGGAATGCTAGGTTTACGCCTCCGGTGTGATCACTCATGGACAGTGATATGCTGTTTCACGACAGTTTTCTGGGAGGCCGTGGTATTTATCCGATCGAGTCGACCCATTCGCGCTGATCTTTAAACTCGGCTCTTGAGTCGGAGGTCGTGGGTTCCATTCCCGCGTTATAAACATGTTACTTCCAGGTTTGATTAGGACAATGTAGGCTGATCAGGGATCACCTGATGGTCTGACAAGATGACCAGTGCTTCGGGTGGGCATGTAGAAATTTGGTCCTGCGCCTAATCTTTCGCCAGTCGTGTCGGTCATCCGTCCCACTTGGTTATGAGAGTAAAGGAACAGATAGTGCTCATGTGTACTGCGCACACGCTTGGGCAATATAAAATTGAGCCTGTATGAAACCGGCCACCGTCACCGAAACCGGTATGGGTACTATTATTAAACTAAAGTTATTCACTCTACCTTTTGACTTCACCATTCTCTACATAATATAACAGGCGTGTTAGAATACTGTATAACTACGTGGCGGTTCGTATTTTAGTTACGTGGTAAAATCTCGTTATATAGAACACGTGGTACGGTAATAAACGCAGCAAAATATCGTAGGAGCAACGTAGAGCGAGCGTATAAGAGCGCTATCTGGCAGAGTTACGGAATTGAACTTGGCTGATTAGATTTCTACTGTTAAGTCGCTATGCCAGCGTAGTTTGCTCTATAAGTAACGTTCCGATCCTCGCTGCCAGCGGACGCGACACATATAAAAACAAATAGAATAAGCAACAGGTTTTATTTTTTTACAGATAATAATGATAACAATATCTATGGACGCTTCACACCACGTCAATCTGGCCCCGTGCTAAGTACCCGAGGGACTTGTGTGACAGGTACAAGACAACGGAAATATACATTTAAGACTTTTTTTATATGATACACATATTTAATACACATCCGGGACACGGCGGGATTAGAACCCGTGATCCCCGGCGTGAGCTACCAAAGCACTCAACCACTGCAACACAGAGGTCGTCAAAGACAGACCGTCGGACAGACACCGAAGTCTTAGTAATAGATTCCCGTGTTAGCCCTTAGGTAAGGAGCCCTTAAAATAACAAAATTAATCGCTCCAGGCAATATTGCTAGTTCGGCACTTTAGAGGGAAAGGTTATCCCTTTTAATTGGGAATGTTAAAAAGGTTGTCGTGTCCAAATAGCTTCATAAGACCAAATTGATGGCGGTATAAATGAGGTACATCCATCAATTTGCGACATTGTCACATTTGTGAGAATCTTGCATGGGTCCTGCACGACGTGAGGGTAACACGAGTCCTGGGGCTTATTCGGGTCGCTCGAATGTCGTTTCGAACGGTAAAAAACTTCGGTGACGGTGGCCAGTTTCATTGAAACCAGGTCAGATAAGCAGAAAAAATATTATAGCTGTCCCAAGTGTGCGCACATTGCGCACTATACAAGATGACTCTCTCTTCCGCTACCCTCCCAGTGCGACGGATGACCGATACGACATGCGAGAGATCAGGCGCAGGACTTTTTACATGCCCATCCGATGCATGGATCATCTTCATCGTCAGACATTCAGGTGATCAGCCTGTATTGTCTTAACCGAACTTGGAAATAATATAATCCCAACCGACGCCCGCTACGCCCTTTAGTCACATAGAGCAATGAAACTAACTGGCATGTAATATGAAATTTTGCTAGTCACGACTAAGATGGCAAAGGCATACCTTGTCATTAACCACATAATACATTGCTACTAATGCAAACGAGCAAACCTGTCACTTGATAGAAAGCAATCACTCTATATAACAAGACTTGCAAGTATAAAATCTAAGTCGACTGAGAATCGGACCCCAGCCCGAAGGCTGCACGATTCTCGTATGTCGCAAGTCGCAACGGATTCGGCACCGCACCCGAATCGCGGAGATCCAGTGATACGGTTACGAAACTGTAACGCGCGGCTGCGGGGCGACGCGACGGCAGTGCAGCGCCGACCGCCGCGCAGTCCGCACGTCCCGACCCGCGTGCCATACAGTTCGGTATCGAGTGACAGTTGCATTGCAGGTGCCGTTTTTTATTAATTGAAAAGTGATCGTAATTCGGTCACGGCCGCGGCTCAGTCCGGCCCAGTTTCTCGCAGCCAGCCTGTTGCTCGTACGTACGCCTCACGAACCTCACTTGTTGCTCCCGACTCCCGAATCCCATTCACTTCCATACCCTCAATGAAACGGCAGCGAACTTTATAGATCCCTAACCTTTGTGCATCGTAAACGTTAATCCCGTATTACGTGTCGTTCGTATCTGCATATTAAAGAAGGTTATAAATTTAAACGTCTTAACGAGGGCCTTCGTGAAATCGGAATCTCATCCCATCTGGAGGACTTTTCTCGCGTTTTATTGAAGTTTGAGCTGAAGAGCTGCTTTGATTCTATTTTATATCTTCGACAATATGTTCGTGGGGAATATATAAATGACGCTGTACGTGATGCAGCGCGTAAACGATTCCTCGAAAATGGCTCTCTCCGGCGGTTTTCTTGTGGCGAATTAATCGCGGCTAACTTAATTACCTACTACGTAGTTCACGAGAATTTTCTTTGCTACGGTGAAGGTTGCGGCTAGGTTTAAAATTACGTTGTTAATGTGCAATTATGTTAGAATTTAGCATTTGGTCCCTAAATTCTGGGCGTTGTGGAGCTTGTAATTTACGTGCGACCCCGGTCCTTTCCATTTTGTGTTTTCCTTTTCTTTAGCTTCCAATTACTTGCAGATAAAAAGTGTGAAAAAATACTAAATACTTGAAAATGTTATTGAAATCATTGTGCAAGTTGGGAACTCTACCATTGCATTTCCTAATGTTTTTACATTGAAATCGGCTTATTTATATAAATAGCTTGATTCACGATAAAAATAGAAGCTGCATTTAAGAAAAACTATTTATCTGTTCGTTTTCTGTTTTAGTTTCAACATTTGCATTTAAAATAAAATGTAGAGAAGCGAATCCATGATATTATTTATTCTTTCAATTTGATTTAGCGGTTTGTTAATTCTTTCACGATTTGATTTAAACTAAACTTATCTGTAGTTTAAATAAAACGTAGCATTGAATTTTGACTTTTTTATTCATTACTACATTTTATCTGCAGCTTTCCCGTCGTAGAAATTAACAAGCTATTTATTTCGCTGGAGTATTTAATCGAATTGAAAATTGTCCTAAAATCAAAGTTAGCTACTACAAAATTTTATCAAAGTACTTACATTTTCGAAATGAATGTGATTTTAATTTAAAAAATACAGCACACCATTTTTCTCTCTGCTAATAATATTTTACGTTTGTAAATAAGAGCGGACTTTTCCTCAATTTGAGCGGGTTAGAATTTATTTGCAAGGGTAGCTTTTGCAATTTATCTAATTTTTACTTTCTGACTTTGGTTCCAGTTAAAAAAAATAAAAGTCAAACTTCTAACTGTACTTTATACTTGGTAATTGAAACCAAGCGCCGAAACTTGTACTTTAACATTAATGCCTTTTAAAGTATTGATTTTTCCAACCGATTTGGTATTATATAGCTATAATAATAATAATAATATCCATGGACGTTTCACACCACGTCAGTCTGGCCCCGTGGTAAGTACTTGAGGGACTTGTGTTACGGGTACCAGACAACGGGATTATATTTAATACTCTAATACTATACACATATTTAAGATTTTTATTATATAATACACATATTTAATATACATCCGAGACACAATCCGAGGAACAATGAAAAACTTTTTGCTCCGTTGGCGGGATTCGAACCCGCTACCTTAAACTACCAACGCGCTTACCAACTGAGCCACAGAGGTCTTCAAAATTATAAGTTGTTATATTGTGTTATTAGTTGTTTTAAATACCAAATAAAAGTAATTTCTTTTTTTATTTCTTTCTTACTTTCAATCTAATCCAATCCAACTCTTCTAACCTAAGAATTCAATTCTTAACGATTCTTAAAAATAAATGTTTTAATCATCTCTGACTTCAATTAAAAATTTGTTTGCACTTGGGATATTTTCTGCTACATGCACAAAATTGGCAACCTTTGTAAACATTTTAATTGTCTCACCAACTAATAACGTTTTGATAAGAGTTATTATGACGTTTTAACTATTTTCCTGTTGTTAGAATATTTTATAACAATTAAAAGGTTTAATTAAATACTGCGTTCGCGTATTGAGGCTCAAATTCTGGAATTTTGCTTCATTCAGTGTTGATTGTATAGATATGTAGACAGTGGCGTAACTATGCCGTTCGAGGCCCGTGGCAAATTCGTTTTCGTTCCACTATGTAATACAAAATATAATATAAATAATCTAATACAAAAACACGTCAAGCGATTATTGTAAGAAATAATCGGTTGCCACTTGTCTAGGGGAGCTTATCAGGGGCCCATTCCGGCTGGGGGCTCGTGGCATTTTGCCGGCTTGCCACCTTGTAGTTACGCTACTGTATGTAGGTATAGTCGTATAATACGCTACTTTACTAAGTTTTTTTAGAATTCAATATGTTACTAAGTTTTTTTAGAATTCATCAAATATTATTTTTTACAAATCACTGGATATATTTTATTACCTATCCATTTAATAAAACGTTGTGTTAATTTTTTGGAATCGTACATTTTTTGTATTAAAATACTTCTTAATAATATGTCAGCGATAAACAAAGCAATCTACGTTAAGCATGTGACCCATGCGACTCATAAAAAAAAACAATTTGTACTTTAGGGTTGCATAATAATACCTTGTGGGTATTAATATGCAACCCTAGTAAGAGGTGTTATGCTCGGTCAGGCCGAAGCCCGGGTCACCAGGGTGGGAATGCGCGTGGTGGCCAAAGCAAGATCTTCCGACCGGCTTTTAGCAGTTTTTACAGAACTATTCCTTACTAAGCAACTACCAAAGAAGAGGTTATTTTTTAATAGTTACTGGTCGTTGCCCGCGACTTCGTCCGCGTGATAACTTTCCTTTTGAAATTTTTCCTGATTTTTTTGCTACAAACCTCACGGAACCCGAGATTTCTCCGACGAATGCAAAACCGTGGAAATCGGTTCGTGCGTTCTGGGAAAGGAAGGAAGGAAAATCCGACTTATTTTTATATAATAAGAAGACGAATTATAAATTTTTTTTCATAAACAAAATGACAATTAATATAAGCTTTATAAGCGTACTCCATTATGTCAAAAATCTATTATCGCGAAGCGAAAAAACATTTTTTTTTTCAAAAGTATCGAAAAAAAAAAACAACCATATAAAGTATCCTACGACAGGACATTATATTTTCATACCAAAGAGCAAAACCGGTGCAACAGTTTAGGCGGAAAAAAGTATCGACAGATAGACAGACACACTTTATTGATGAGCTGAGTTTGCGGAAGTACCAACACCATTCTTAGTATAATAAGTGATAAGGTAGAGTGTCCAATTATGCGCCATTGGGTACATATTCATGTTTTCCTGTCTAGTGCCGCTGGTAGGCCACGGAGATAAGAGATAAGATTTTAATTAGTTTTTTTTACTTTATGTACTAACATAGTTTTTAATCAAAGTAATAATATTAATAATTGTATGTACTAACAAATTACCAGGACCTCGGTCTGAAATTAACATTTTTTTTATTTTAGCATTTATAATATTATTTTGGATAAGTCCGGCAAGACAGGTTTGGATGGTGTTATGCTGTGTTAGCTTACGAAGATTTATTGTTAATGCTGGCGACAGGCTGCGAAATATTTATCTTCATATTAGGTTGTTTGCTTTATGAGTGATGCGTTCATGGCTTTTTTATGATTAAACGTCTGTTAATTTTTTGCATATTAAGTCAAAACTTTTAAGCGTGAGAAGGCTATGTTATGACATGATGGCTAGCAAAAAAAAACCAGATAATGCTCCGTTGTGCCAAAATGCGTTTATCACGCGGCAATCGTTTTTTTTTTTCGAGATCAATAGTATCCTTTCCCGGGTCCATCCATAGCCCATAACTATGTCATCAAAATCGGACTGGCGGTTTAGACGTGAAAGAGTAACACATATTTTCATTCGCATATATAATTTTAGTATTTATTTAAAATACATATAAAATGCGAAAAAGATATAATTTTGCATTTAAAATTTGAGCGAGCTATTTAATTTCTTTGTTTGATATACTTAACTCCTAAGATTTTTTTACCTAAAAGCTGAGACCAGGACGCGTGTGACTGAACACATACTTTTTTTATTTTTCTAATAAATAGTCTTAACTCTAAAGGTTATTCTTTGAGTGTCGAAAATATCAGTCACTTTTTTAGTAAATTGTCCTATCAGTGCCATTCGTATATCTTTGTGTCTTTATATTTTCTCCCCTGGCATTGTTGAGTCTTTCAGGACTGACATATTTCTATGTAAGAGGCTTATGGGCATTGTTATTTTAAGTTATAATGCTCCCTTCGTAGGTAATTGATTGAACTTTTTTGTTCGCCGTTTCTAGCGTTTCTCTTTCGGTTCTTCTTACTCTCAGAAATATTTTTTGATCGATTGCTTTTGTTTCGTTAAATTAAGCTCAAAGCGTGTTGAATTAGACAATCGAATTTTGACAGACTTATTTCAGTTGACTTCAAAGTGTTTCCAACGCTAGCTTTTTAGATTTCCGTACCGAAAGACTAAAAATGGGAACCTGTCTGCTTGTCCGTCTATCTGTCTCCAGGCTGTATCTTAAGGACGGTAATAGTTAGAGAGTTGAAATCTTCACAGATTATGTATGTCTGTTGCCGCTATAACAACAAATATTAAAACCAAAATAAATTCATTAAATAAGGGCTCTCATACGAGAAACGTGATTTTTTTGGTATTTTTTGTTCGATATCAATAATGACAACAAGAAGGCGAATGAAAATTTCACAAAATACTCGGTTCTATTTATACTTTATTACTCAGTAACAAAATTTAAACAAAATTAATAACTAAGGTTCATAAAAAAACACTATTTTTGCTCTATTATGACGGAACCCTACGTGTGTGAGTCCAACTCAAACTTAGTCGATTTTTTACTTCCATGCCATTCTAGTTTGCATAAAACCTATTGCAACCTTAAACTAAGATTGGTACATTACGATCGATGATTTCGATATATTGAAAATGAGACATTTAATTTCGAAACACATGATTGCGCGTACGAAGACGATACTTTCAAAACGTTCATTTTCATCCCAGCGAGGCGGAGTGAGGTAAGGCGCGCTGTTCCGCTCTCGTAAGCGTTATCTACATGCATATGTATGCCAGAGAAGTTCCGATGGAATTCATAAATTATCTGCCACGCCATATATGGGTTTGAAATTGGATTGATCATTTTGTGACGAATAATTGGTATTTTATAGTGTTCTAATTGTTAATATTACGGTTGTGGTCATGTCATTGTTCATTCGTCATGTTGATTTCTATTGATTTAACTGTGATTATTGCATAAAAGGTTGCCAGGTCGCTAAACCTAGCCGGACAGACCAGCCAGATTGACCGGACATTCGGCTAAAAAAGCCGGACACCCTGTATAATTGAGGATTTTGTTTTAGTATTAATAGGTACGACAAAAATGTATATGAAAATATTGATTGTTATCATAAATCTTGTTAATTTCTAGTGAAATAATAAATAGAAAATCGAATGCCAAAACAGTCTTAGACAAGTATATTATTATTGCGAAATGTAAAATGCCTAACAAAAGCCGGATAAGACGGACACCGTTTATTTGGTCGGACATATAATCAAAAAAGCCTAACCATGTCCGGGTTTATCCGGACGCCTGACAACTCTAAATGCATAGATACTGACGAAATTATATCGTTTTATTTGGTAACATATTTTGTATCTTAAATCTCTATGAGATGTTTTGGGGAAATTGAAACTAGATGCGGTACTTTTGTTACTTTTTTTATTTTAATCTGTCCTGTTGAAGTGTTAAATTGTCATGCCATACATCGAAAATATGTCGTAATATTGCATAACGGCGTCCCTTTTAAGTGAAACTAAAACTTTGAATTCTTTAAGTAAAAACACTTATTCGCTAGAAACATTTACTTTTATTATAATTTTGAAGTTCGCTTATTAGGCGGATGGTTTTACATACTAACGATTAAACTTTTCCTATATTTCACGGAATAAATTGTAAATTCTATTAGATTGAACCCGCACCTCCAACTCGCAAAAATAAACATAAACACGGGCATAAACCTGTAGACGTCTTGAAATTTGTAATAATAAAAATAAGAACCAAAACGTTTATCGCGCGGAAATGGTACATTTTTCCGGTGTAAACAGTATCCTATGTATAATATGGAGTAAGTCTATCCCCGGGACTTAATTTAAACAAAATCAGTTTAGCGGCTTGGGCGTTAAATGGTAATAGACATTCATACACTCTTTCGCATTCATAATAATCTATACAAATAAAAGCGAAAGATCAAATCTAAGAAAACGCAAGTGCTTTCAAATTCTGCGTGCAGGTTTCTCTAGGACGTAGGCGCTCGCTAAGACGGGATTTTGAGATATTCAAGTTCAAAGGCCGTTTGTCCACCAGCACCGTCAACCGAGAACGAGGTTATTTCGGTCGGATAAAATGCAACCTTATGATCAAGCCTAAGTTTTTATTTTCTAGCGACATTCTAGAAACATAACAACTTTCTTGGTTGACGGCATTAGTGGACAAACGGAGAAATGGTTATTCTTAGGGGTTAAAAGTTTGGATGAAGATACAAGAAATATCTTCAACCAAACTTTTAACCCCTAAAAACGCGAGTGAATCTGCGTTTTTGTGCTCTAGCATTGAAACGCAGACTCGCTCGCGTTTTTAGTACCAAGTATTGATATTGTTAAGGACTCTATCTCCCGTAACATCCCATAAACACATAAAAATCTATTTTATACACATATTCTGGCATATCGAACATATGGATTTTTATTTGCTACATACTTTTAACTTCACAGCAATTTGGTCACTTACTTTCATAGTATTATGACCAAATAAGTACCCACAGTCGTAATACGGGGTCTGAAGTAACCGAGCGAACGTAGGAGCTTATATCGGTATCTCAAGGTAAAGCGAGTTTTTACATGTCTATGTTAGCGTGTTTGTATGAAATTATAGTTGTATAACCATTAATTGTTGCTATTATTGTATACGCATACGTATAGTATTGTTTTGTTGTTTATAGCTCATCGCATTTTTGCATTTTCACTTATAAAAAAGTTTTTGCCCGCAGCTTCGCCCGCGTGGAATTCGAAAATTGGTAATGATACGATCTTTTTTAAAGTATAGCCTGTGTTACTCTCCATCCTCTCAACTAACTCTATGCTAAAAATCAAGTCAATTGGTTGCTTCGTTTGGGCGTGAAGGAAGGACAAACAAACAAACCCACTTTTCCATTTAAAACATTAGTAAGGATACATCATACAGCACTAGCTGTGTCCCGTGGTGCCTCTCGCGATTTATAGGGAAAGAAAAATTTAATACATGAAGCAGATAATTAACACTTTACAACATATGAGCATTTGTCCATTTTATCACTAATTTTAACAACTTTTTCAATCTACCCACTTAAATATCTAGCCATTGTATGTAGCTCTACAAAGATTGCTTATTTTTTTGATTTCTAATAATTTTCATGGCTCCGAGCGGTAGTTTTTAAAATGTTAGTTATTCGCCTATTCTACGCATATATTCAATTGTGAAAAGTATTTTTCCGAAGTGATAAGCAGCCTATATGTACAGGGCACAAGATAACTTCATTGTTACATAATTTTATTAAAAACCATACAGTAGTTTATACACTAAAACTTTCGCTATTACAATATTAGGATTAATAGAAAACATATTATGTCGTAATACAATATTATTTAGTTACAGAGTTTAACTCTGCGGAGTTAATGTTGATGTTGTGTTTAGCAATACTTGTTAACAAACAAACTATATACAATAATAGTATATATATAACACTGAACATAAATGTACTTACAATGTGGGCCGTATGTTTTTAAAAACACATATTCAAATTAATGGATTAAAAACAATTTCTACAAGTCAACGCATAATATACATAATATTATGCCTTTTTTCTTTATAATTCATAAATATTGATTTAATTTGACGACGCGTTGGGTCGCGGGTTGGAGTGCCGCCGACGGAACTAAAAATATTTTCAATGCAACTAAATATATTTTCAATGGATTTGTATTAAATATGTGTATCATATAATAAAAATCTTAAATATGTGTATAGTATAAAAGTATTAAATATATTTCCGTTGTCTGGTGCCTGTAACACAAGACCCTCGGGTACTTAGCACGGGGCCAGACTGACGTGGTGTAAAGCGTCCATATATATTACTATTATTAATTTTCAAATCATAAAAATATATAAATTTTTTTCTGTCAGTACTGAGAAGAAACGTCAATTGAGCCAAGAGTCTAGTTGAGTTGGGAGTTATATACTTTATAGACGTGAAAACTGAAAAAGTACTAGCCAATATTTTATTTTTCAAAATTAAATAAAGAATAAAAACTGAGTTTTTTTCTCTCATTTCTTTCATTATGATATAGCAATGCTATTAAATGATATTTTCACCCAAACACATGCATTAATTTTAAAGAAAAAAACAATCTTTTGTCGATTGCTTTACACAAAAACAGTAGCCGTGTTCGCTAGCATTTTTTTAGCACGCGCAAGTCTCTTATGCGAATGTCAAACTCATGTAATTAAATAGCAACGCCAGCTATAATTGCTTAGAAGCTTGACAGGTAACCAATAATAAACAATTTTTTTCGACGTTGACATAACAACGCTTATGTTTAACATGCAAAAACGCTAGCGAACACGGCCACTGTCGAACATTTCGAAAATTTGTTTTTTGCAAAATTCTAGATCATTTCAGATTAAAATATGTATATTTTTAGGAAACAGCGCGTCTCGAGTGTCCTGTTTAGGCGTTGTAGGCCAGGCTGAGTTATCAGTCGCCCACGCACTGTCGATATTGTAATAATGCATATCTGGACGATCTGATAATGATTTAGGTTATAAAGGTTTTTTACCTTATTAAGGTTTTTTCTATTCTATCGATACATATAATAAAACAGTAAAATTGGAGTGTCTGTACATTTAATATTTTACAAAGTATGTTGTTCCTTAGCACCTCCACATTTACAATGTGGAGGTGATAAGGAACAGTAATAGAACACATATCGACAAAAAAAGTTGTCTGTTTATCTGTTTGTACGCGCTAATCTCAGGTAGTACTGGACGGATTTGAGTTAATCTTTTTTTGTATAATAGCTTAATAGCTATACCTAATGGTCTGGGCAACATAGTGACATACACACTCACAGAAGAATTATATATATATATAGATTAATAGTAGCCATATACAGGTTGACACTCGCTAAATATCTATAGGTTGTAGCGAGGATATTTTAGCATTTGTTTTAGTAAAAATATAGAGTATTTCAAAAAACTTGTTGTTCACTGGCTTTTATCGGAACCGTACGCTTCACGTCGGTTTTCTATATGTCCTTAGTATTTCTCCGGTCGAGCGTTTCGTGCCATACAGTGGCTCTCCCAGGCACGGTTTTAATACAAAAATACATAATATCGCAGATTCAATTTTATTACAATTAAAAAAACGAATATGGCTGTTATACAGAACCCTCCGTTCCGTTTGTGGGACACACGAGGTCAGTTGTTCAAGCTAAAATATCATGTTATCCCTTTTTAACTGTCTTGGCTAGCTGACACTGTCTTGTCTGCGAATTATTTATATTATTATTATTATTATTTTAATTTATTTATTTTTAAACAAAACATAAAACTCTTACAGAAATATCTATATTAGGGAGCATTCATAAAGTACGTCACACAAATTTTATGATTTTTAGACCCCTCCCCTTGTCACATTTCTGAGGACCCTTTTTCCCTATTGTGACGTCACAAAATTTGCAATTTTACACCTAAAAATTTAACCACATCAATATTTGAAATTTTGTAATTAAATTTCACAATTTAAAATGTGATGTCACAAAACTTAGGACCCCCAACGAAGCATGAAGTACTAGACTGACAGCTCACTGACACCAGCTGCCAGCTGTGCTGGAGACATGAGAGGAGAAAAATGAGGAATTGTTGTAAAATGTTACCCGATCTTGTCTTCATTTGTCTCCAGTTCCGAAATCTCAGCGTGACTCCCGAGTAGGGTTGCCACTTTCCAGATCGACTTATCTTATTCTCGATAACTATTTTTTTGGCATTTTTGGCCTTCGGTCCCGAGAAACAAATTAGGAGAAACACAAATGCCACTTTTTAACACAGACTTTACGTTTAATTTTGCTCTACGTCACTGCAGACCGGCGACTGGGCGCTAGACCATTGTCGGTAGAAATTGAGATGCCTGGATCATAAAATGATATTTTATCGGGTCGAAATAATATTGTTGACGGACAAACGGAGTAAGTTACTTTAATTTTTGCAACGTGTGCCGACCGTGCGAGGTGAGGTAACTGTCCAGTTATGTTTGCTTAATATTATTTCTGGTGGTTGTATTTCTCCTACTTTGTTTCTCCCGACTAAAGCCCAAAAATTTCAACACCTTATAACTGTCGAACTTAATTCTCGAATGATCATTTTCTTTGTCAGGAGTCAGGGGGGCACACAAAATCTCGGGAGAATCCCGATCGTCTGGCAACCCTACTTCCGAGTTAATTAACAAAAGTCTTACACGTGTTGCGAACAAATGTCAACTTCCTACGTTGTTTGTACTTGAAACATCAATAAGTTTGAGCTACTAACAGACTACGTCGCACGATATTAAGTACCTGTCTACACTAGGCCGGAAATACGCGGCCGAAATAATAATAATAATAATAATATCTATGGACGCTTCACACCACGTCAGTCTGGCCCCGTGCTAAGTACCCGAAGGACTTGTGTTACAGGTGCCAGATGACGGAAATATATTTAATACTTTTATACTATACACATATATAAGATTTTATTATATGATACGTAACTGTAATACACATGCAAGACCCAGGAGCATTGAAAAACTTTTTGCTAATATTTTATTCAGAATTATGCTTTTTATTACTTTTGTTTCTGTTTGTCCTACTGCGGGAATCAATGTATCTCCGTATCAAATTTCATTAAAATCGTTTCAGTGGTTTGCGCGTGAAGAGGTGTCAGACAGATAGGCAATCATACAGACACACTTTTGCATACATAATATTACTAATGCCCCGCGGCTTAGTCGAGATTAAAAAGTATTATATGTGTTAATCAAAGATACCGACTACCTCCGTGCTAAATTTTATCGAAATCAGTCTAGTCGCTTAAGCGTGAAGAAGTACATGCACACACAAACTAACAAACTTTCGCAGTTATAATATTAGTAAGATAAGATATTATGGAAGTATGGATTTGTGAACCTCAGAATTAAAGTGTAAAAAATTAAACCGAACTGTTACCTTATTTTTCTTTAGCATAATATTGCTATCCAACGAACCCTAATTTAATTACGGTTCCGTACAATACCAAGTTCGCGCTAACGCGACACTCGGTGTACGGCGTGTAAACACCGGTGTTTACATTTAATACATCAACATTCAGTGTAATTTACATCAAACCGGGAGAGGTTACACAAATAATTTCACTGTGTGAATGTTTACGCTGAGCAAATTCTTGGGGAAATGGTGGCTTATCACATCTGTTAGCCAGTTATTTTTACAAGGGGCTGCTTTATAATCACCTTATAAGTGGTGGATATATCCGATTTTGAAACTCTTTACAAATATTATAAAGGTGAAAGTTTTTCTGTCTGTCACTTCTTCAGGCCCAAACCGTTAAACGGATCTTGCAGGGGAGATATTTTGAGTCTGGGGAAGATCATAGGATTCATTTTATTTGGTAAAATGTAAGGTTCTTGCGTGATAACCGAATTTTGGGAAAAAGACTTACATTCACACATAGTCTAAACCATTGGATGGATAGGGCTAGAATTTGGCATGCAGGTAGATATTATAACATCTACCTGCACGCCAAATCTATCATTCTATCTGCGTGTTACCTCGTCACACTCAAACCATTGAACGTATTTGACTGAAATTTGGTCCATTCATCGAGGTAGGATAAAGGCTATATGAGATATGTTATCTCGCTACGACCAATGGGAGCCGAGAAATAATGAGAAAATTTTGACAAAAAAGGAAAGTTGCATGCCGACGTAAAGGATAAAATTTCACTTGCGATCAAATGCTTCAGTAAGAATCAATTTATTTTCACGCTAGCAAAACCACGCGTCTACGTATTATTCAAAGGACAACGTACGGAAATAACATGAGAAAACTTTTCAATATCCAAAGATAAAGACGGAAGAATGATTCAAAAAATATATATTTGCTTTATAAAAGTTGACACGGCAAAGTCGACAGGGGTGGCGCACCTGCGGCGCATGGTTTTAATATTTAATACACCTGTACTGGACCGGTGTGACCGGGCGGGTCGCACGACACGCGGGTGGCCACGTCATCCTTTTTCTTTTCTATATCGCAGAGTAACAGCTTTATGACATTTGCGTTGCGTTTTGCCATATGCGTATTATTGTTTCTAAGTCATTACAAATCAGCGTTACCGACCTTCATGAGGTAATAGGGATAGGGGCATTAGGGAAGTTGGGCCACAGGTAAACTCACTCACTGGACGAAACACACCACAACGCAATTTCACGCCCGTTTTCTGTGAGGCCGTCATATGACTCCGGTCGAGCGGGCCCATTCGTGCTGAAGCATGGCTATTTCACGGCAAAAATTTACCTGTAATTTCATCCTAATTCGTCCACTGGTTGAAGCTGTGCTTTGACAGATCTCTATGCCAGTCAATCACCATTGAGTTTTACATTCAGGAAGCTGGAGAGCTCAAAATGTATTTGCCTCCAAGCTGCAAGCCATAAGGTAACGGGAACTGTCTACGTCTATTTTAAAGTGATCTATCGACCGTCAAACTGTCACCCGACGAAGTGACAGTGACAGCCCCCGGCTAAATCCTCCGGTTACATCGGGTGCTGCTCTCGGATTATACTGTGACACAGGCTATATTATATACTTCCAATCTTACATTACCAAAGAGTAAAGATTCGTATTTTGTTACGAAAAAAACTTTTTTTTAAGTATTTATTGAATATGAGTGTCAGTTTGTTAACGGTATTTAAGTCAAAATTGACAAAACATAAAATTTATTAAAAACTGAAGTCAACAGCAAAAACAATTTTTAAATATAAATAAATAAATAATAAAACTTATCATATTTCTAAACATATAAGATTCTTTTAATTTAGTACAATTAATTAACGTACAAACTAAAAAAGTACTAAAGCTCCCGGGGATAAATCAAAGCTCGCAGGAAAGCCGCCGATAAACGCCAGCTTAATATACTTCCAATATTTAAAACAATAGTTAATCCAATGTTCGTTTCTCATCCCATACATTGAGTATCAAAACGAAATTAGATGGATATTTTCTTTTCTTTTTCATGTAGAAACCTGTATGTGAAAACATGTAAATGATTTTTCGTTATATTTTCAAAAATATTTCATTTTATTTTGTAAAGTTTGTTTTCCTTGTCAAAATAAAATAAAATATATATAAAATAAATTATGTTCATGTGTGATGACATGAAAGAGAAATTATTTTGTGATTTTTGGACAGTAGGAAAGGGCTTCACTGTCATGAGTTTTTCTCTATAAAGGTTAAGAAAAAATACTCTACCGGCGCTGCTAATTTCACCGAAGACTCTTAACAGCAAGAGCAATCTTGTATCTGTACATTACAGATACGAGAAACATGTGTTAGTGTCATTCTGAATTTTATTTTAAATTTAAAAACTGATAGACATGGCCTCTTTTATCAGGCTTTGAAAAAAATATAATTAATACGGCTTTCGAATAACATTTAATTTTTACGTAATACACCAAATTTACGAAATAACGGAACAAAAGCAAACTCAGTACGCGTCGTAACTTCATCATTTTACAAGAAGCGTTTTAATATTTATGAACGAGCTGCAGCGTGTACAATTAGCTCAGTACTCTGATTCTACAATTTTAGTCTGGGAATGATGCAGCTTCTATTCAATAAGAAATCTCTGGTACCGAATCATTACAAATTCCTAAATCTCACTACTGAATTTCATGAAATTGACATAATATACTAGAGATCAGTTTGACTGATCAGTAAGTATACCATCTTGTCTGATAAAAATATATTTTTTTATGCTTTGGCGTACTTGGACAGCATATTCAGTCCCAATGAGTAAAAACGTTAAAAAAATGACGTTTAAGTAATAATATGGTCGTGAGTTACAAAACAATTTATTTTTTATCGGAAAATGAGAATTTTATGTTTGAATGAATTATGAATGAATGAGGAACGAAGTTGTGTCTGTGTTGGATGTAATCGCAGAATCAGGGTACATCTTCTTCCAGCACAATCCGATGAATAATTCCAGCTACAATATCATATTAGCATCTGTTTGTGAGCCATTTACATTTGTCTTAAAATTTCGTATAAACAATATTACAAGTTCTCGTATCTGAAAGCAAGAATATATTTCGTAAGATTCTGTAATAGTGCTTTATGTATTTTATTACAAAAGTCTAAGGCGGCGTAGAGCGTCTACGCCAGCGTAGAGCGTCTACGGTAATGTAGAGAGTCTACGACGGAGTAGAGCACCTACGCCAGCGTAGAGCGTCTACGGTAATGTGGAGTCTACGGCGGAGTAGATCATCTACGCCAGCGTAGAGCGTCTACGGTAATGTAGAGAATCTATGGCGGAGTATAGCGTCTACGACCACGTAGAGGCTCTAGGACAGCGTAGTACATATACAGATGATATTACAAAAGCTTGGAAAATATCATAGCAAAATTAGGCAGTCATAATAGGATGCAAAAGTTCTTATATTTTTTTAAAAAACATTTAAGCAGATTATCATAGAAGAAAAGTACATCGAAATTCAGCGGGTATTTTAGAATGTATATAATTGAGTAAACTCAAAAAGTGTCGCAGGTAGAGAGTATGCGCGGCGCGTGTGACTGTAAGTGGGGCCAATAGAGCAAGTCGCTGTGAGATAGTGATGGGACATTGCCAAGATACGAAACATCGTTTTTGTTATATCTTTGGTGATACAAAAATATAACTGATTTTTTTAATTCGTGAATTGAGTTTTTTTGGTTTATCGATGTCGTGTATAATAATTAAGTTTTTTCCTTGCTTCATTAGCATTAAGAAGTATTTTATACAAACTCTCATCCCCAGTCAGAAAATCGCGCGGAGGTAAAATTAATTAAAATTGTTTCTTAACGAATATAAATATATACCATTTTACATACTTTGTATTTGTAATGATGAATATTGTACGAAAATAACTTAGACACACATATCTAGCACACAGTCAACTTTGGGTATGTGGTTACCAGCTGTAAAACACTTTGATATAATGATCTTGAGGGATGCTTAGCATAAAATATCAGTCAGGGTACCCGCAATAAAATTATATTCAAAATTGAGATCAGAACATCTCACTTTTGAATAAAATGTACAACTTTAATCTCAGATTTTCTGAAAAAAATTCAAATTCCAATCGACCATCAATGTTTCAACTACCCCACCACATTATCAAAACTTAATTTATTTTATACAGAAAAGAGAGCTTAATACTTTAGCAGCAATTAAATAGAAATTGGGTTGTGAAAAGTTCCCAAACTCTGATCGCCGTTTCGCAAAATTGATTAACACCGGCCTTAATAAGAGTGAGGTTAAATGCGAGAAAAGTTGTTCGCAAGTTCATAAACAACTCGATTTATTGACATAATACAATTATGAACACTTTTAAAAAGAATAAAATTGAATTGTCAAAAGCTGTAGAGAAATGTTTTTGTGATTAAGGTTAAAACGAAGTGTGTTATTACGAGATGTTTTAGGTAAAAGTAGGGAATAAAATTCGTATAACGTGGATTTTAAATTCAATTTTTTAATTATTCAACCCTTTTGTAACTTAAGAACGCGTGAATATTACGGGTTTCTATAATTATGAGAATATTCAAATTATTTTTATTAAAGCTGAGACCAAATATAGTATATATGCCCTGCCTGCTGTTTTGCTTGCCTACACTGTAGCTTGTATTATCATTCATCGTCTGCTATCATAAAAATCACCACTATACTCATTAAAGTGTTTTATAACTATTCACTTATAGTCTGGTATTACTGTTTTGTACTTGTAATGTTGTGAAATTGTTTCTATATTCATTACTCACAGATATCATATCTTGTTCATCGAAATATTGTTTTCTTTGTAGGTAGATTCATGCCTCTATAGAGAACGGTGACACCAGTTAGGTATGGAAGTTCCTGAAAACAGTTGGAGTTGGTGGTTCTCGCCAACATTCTGCTGTCAAGCCTGACCAAATCGATAATCTGAACCAGCAGCAATCTAAAACAGAAAAATGTAAAGGCGAAAACACTGGTTGTTCTTAAGTCGTTGCCGCCTCTTTATACTGAACCGTCTACATTAAATAAATTTAAAATCAAGAAGTTAAGAGAATAATTTTGTCCGTAGCCTCGAATGCTGTTGGTAATGACTTAGTCAGCCGTAACATGATCCTTCCTATCTAGGATGAATTTTAGTTATTTTTCACACATATTTAATTTTTCAATTTCGTCTGGCATTTTTCCCGAAAAATATAACGATGCTCTAATTATCCCTATTCCCAAAAAAGTAAGCCCATTAATTTTTCAGACTATTGCCCAATCTCAATTTTACCATTTTTGTCCAAAGCTCTTGAAAAATTAGTACACTATCAGCTTAATAATTATCTAATAAAAAATATCTTCTTCTTCCTCTCCAGTCCGGATTTCGAAGGAGTCACAGCTCTCACTAAAATAACCGATGACATTTGGCTAGCTATGAAAAATAAAAAACTCATATAGATTTCACCAACGCGTTTAATTCTGTTGATTTCTATATTATGTTAGGTACTTAAGATCACTTAATGTTTCCAAAGATGCTATAAAGACTGATTTCATAGTTATCTATTTGGCCGAGGGTAGAGAGTTAAGATTGATGAATGTTCCTCAAACTGGTGTCACACGTTAACTGGAGTACCACAAGGCGGCGGACTTTCCCTGTTATTATTTTCCATTTACATTGATTCCATTTGTAATAACTTAACGTCTTTGTATCATATAAATGCCAATGATCTCCAAATATATTCGTATTCCACTTTAGATAATCTAGTTTCAACTGTTTCTATATTAAACCAAGATTTGACGGGTCAACAAACCATGGCTTGGAAATCCATCCCGTTAAATCACAAGCCATTATCATAGGAATCCAAGGCCTCCTAAATAGGATAAATTTTTCAGTACCTGCCGCCTATAACATTAAACACTATTATTATTAACTACTCTGACACTGTCATAAATTTAAGGGTTATCTTTGACTCAACATTATCAAGGTCTAGCAAAATTAATTATATCTGTAGGAGAGTTTTTGATGCATCTGCTTCTTTAAAACGTCTTAAAAAACTTCTTGCCCATACCAACTAAAGGTATACTCGCACAGACCTTACTCCTCTCAATTGTTGATTATGCAGACAGCAGGAACACTTAAATAAACTTAAGCGCATCCAAAATCTTTATATTCGATTTATTTTTGGGCTATGGAAGTTCGACCATGTCTCGGAACATAGATCAGTAATAGATATATAGATCTTAAGTAGCTACCTATTCGCTTACGCAGGGATACACATGTGCTACATCTTCTTTATAACATTTTCTTTGACCCCAAGGTTCCTCTTTATCTTAAACAAATGTTTTCTTTCTCATCTGATAGTGACACCTGCCTTGCTTTCAAATCAAACGTTCCTATTCAGAAAACAACATTTTTTGGGAACTCTTTTTCGGCCTGTGCAGTAAAATTATGGAACGCTTTACCTATTAGATAAAGACAATCCTAAAATCTAAATATATTTAAACGGCAGATCAAAAATTATTATTTGAATGAAGTCATTGAACCTAATATGTATTGAGCAGTAGTCCTTGCTGGACTGCTCATTCATACCAATCTTGATTATGAATGACTAATTATTAGCTTATAATTTTTTGTTTGCACTTAATATATGTTTTTTTTCTTTGTAGTGTCGTTGCATGTTTTCAGCAATGAACATTATGCTTTTTCGACCCATTTCATATTAGCATATTATCAATGTCTAGTCTTTAGATGGTTGCCTGGAAGATATAGCTACTTTGATTGTTAAATAATTTTGTGGAATGCAATAAAGTGTATTATTATATTTTTATTTATTTATGTATATTATAATGTTAATATCGATAGTGTCTCATCCCTATTGGTAAAGTATTTAGTTTAGCATCTGCTCGGCGTCGGCGCCCGG